>JAMPIV010000015.1:0-288686 GCA_024509875.1 Oreohelix idahoensis | reverse complement strand
CTCTTCTGTTCAGCTTGTGTTTGAAAAAGTTGTGGCCTCAAATCAGCCAAGTTCAAGGACTTTTATAGTACCGCACCCTCCCTCTCGGATGGCATGGGGTAAAAACGGCGTTAGGAATCTAAAATTGAAGTGATTTCTGCCTTCTTGTTCAATGTGCAAAATTTTTAATATTTATTATCTCTCTTAATTCTGGGCCGATTTTGATCATTTAAATCTAGAATGTCGGCGTCTGTGGCCTAATGGATATGAACGCAGTTTCATAATCCAGATATACCAGGTTCGAAACCTGCTGCAGGCGGTTTGGTAGCAGATCGCTTTGTGTGGATTTTTAACAATGGTATAAGCGCCGTACCGTTCAGAAAGCAATGGCAAACTACTGAACGTAAAAATTGCCTAGAAAAATCACAAACAGCCAATAAAAGCTGGGGTTGATTGCCACGTCCTGTAAAGGATAAGCAACTAGCTTTTTTTAAAGTTAGAATTATACTGTGAATTTATCTCTACCGTTCTATATAATAATTGTTTAGGTAGCAAAATGCATTTAAATCTATGCAGACCATCAAGAACCACTTTTGTCAATAGTGAAACGTCGAAAGCTTGCCTGGTTTGGGCATGTAACTCGTCATGACTCCCTTTCGAAAACGATCCTCCAGGGAACAGTCGAAGGTAAACGGAGAAGAGGAAGGCAAAGAAAATCCTGGGCTGATAACATCAAAGAATGGGCAGGACACGGTTTCTCCACACTTGTACGCATTGCTGAGAATAGAGAGCAGTGGAGGACCCTGTCTGCTGATGCTTCCACCATGGCACCCCTACGACCCATGACGGGTTATGGGTTGAGATGAGATGAGATGAGACTTTAAACAACCAAATTGGTGACTACCCTGATGTCTAGATGTCATTTTAAACGATTTTTCTCTATAAATGTACTACTATTCGAGGAAGTCTTTACACCTACCTCTCAAGTAACATTTCCGTTGTTGAAATATCTATACCTTTCAGTTTAAACATCTTTAGTCCTTAAGAAATTAAATAAATTCTTACTATCATTTACACAAAATGGGCCTCTATGTTAAGCCTAAAAGGTTTCATTATACACACCAGAAAAAGGAGCGTTTTCATTGGCTAATAGCATCGGTTCGTTTTCCTATAGTATTGCGTGCTGTAAATATGACCGTGGTGTAAGACAGACCAAATCACGACAATGCCTTCCTTTTAAATTTTTTATCCCACTCTGCTTTCCATTCATCTGTTATTATTTTTTAAATTAAGCTTTTAATCTCCGATTTACCCATCCCTACATTTAGTAGATTGTTATCAGATCTACCTTTCTTGACTTCTTAATCTGCCTTTTCATGTCCTCGTCTGTCCTTTCCCAGTGCGGATTCCGAGCAAACCGAAGTACTCAAGACCTAATCTTCACACTCAGACAGTTGAGTGAAAAGGCCCTTGAGTATAAGAGTGAGATCCATCTTTGTTTCATAGATCTGGAAAAGGCGTTTGACAGAGTCCCATGGAGCAAACTTTGGGACTGTTTGGCAAGGAAGAATATTCCAGCACCTCTGATTCATGCTATACAGAGCTTCTACAAGTCTTGCAGAAATTATGTGAGGACAGCAAACCATAAGTCAGAAGAGTTCAGGACCATCACTGGTGTAAGACAAGGCGATATCCTGTCACCTTATCTTTTCATACTCCTCATGGACGATGTCATCAAGGCATGTAAGGAGAGAACAAGAAAGTATTCAGTGGGGTACTGGAAGATGAGACAGGTCTATATTTCGGAGCTGGCATTTGCTGATGATGTTGCCCTGATTGCTAAATCAGAGGCACATCTCCAATCCAACCTGCAAGTCTGGAAGGAAGAGCTGGAGAAGAGAGGGATGGTCATAAGCAGCTCTAAAACAAAATCCATGGTGATATCACGAGAAGAAAGAAAACATCAGATTAAGTTGGGAGAACAGGTCCTGGAGCAGGTCGACCACTTTAAATATCTCGGAGCTATTATAGACCGAAAGGGAGGCATCAAAGAAGAGTTTGCCACTCGAAAAGCAGCGGCTGGGAGACTTTTTCAGGCCATAAATCGTGGATTCCTCAGCAAGAAAGAGGTTGGTAAGAAAACGAAGATGGCTGTATACCGCTCCACCTATGTCCCAGTTTTGACATATGGATGCGAGTCGTGGGCAATGACTACAACCCACAAAAGCCAGATCCAAACCTCAGAAATGAGGTATCTGATACATAACTGGTACATCCGGTTGCTCGTCTGCAGCACCTTTTTAGCCAGTCGATTATTCCACAATGAGACGGTATCCATTGCATGGTGACCTTGCACTGGTTGCACAGTTCAGAAAGTAGGGCTTGTATACCTGGCAATTTTCTGGACTGAAGTGCTTGGAGTGCTGATCTTGCATCTGTCAGGAATACCACAGGCTGTGGACCGAGATTGGTGTTCAACAGTTTCTCAGTTGCCACCTTGATTGCCTGGATTTCTGCATCATAGTTGTTACAGAATTTCTCCTGCTCCTCCATTCTTGACTGCATTCTGTGCTGACCCATCCATGTATACTTGGACCCAGTGGTCCTGTGGGTATTCATCTTTCAGGAAACTGAGAGTGACTGTCCTATGTTGCACACTGTTCTGTTCATCCCTGTCGAATATTCCTTTCACTTTTGTCTGGATGTGTATTGGTAGTCCAGGCTCTTCTCTCCAAGGGGTTTGTTCTGGCACAGACTTTAGGGGGCTGTCAACTTCAGGCAAGTCTGAGGTTTGTCTATGAAATCGTTTGGCCTGGTGGATGAAGCTGCTTCTTTTCAATCGCCCCATTGCTAGGTTTTGGAATCTGTCCTTCATTGGATGGCTTGGCATACAGAGGAACTTTTCTGCCTGTGTTAGCACTTTCGTGTCTCTGCGTACTCGTAGTGCTTGTATCCTCCCCATTTTCTCCATCTTCACTATAGGCGTTGATTTCATTGCCCCCGTGATGACCCTAAGCGCCTGGTTTTGCACCTTATCTAGCTCTTGTAATGTGGTGTTTCTTCTTCTTCTTCCTCGTTCGTCCTGAAAAGGATGGTGGTTGCGTTGTGTCTGTTTACGCCTAAGCTTTGATATCTGCACCTTTCGGTCGACACATCCGACTTCTGCACGGCATTTTTTGGGACCGGGTTTGCCTTCCCACTGCGATCCCTACTCGCTCAGCCAGACTGCAGTGATGCAATCTGTTTCCAGGACCACCACGTGGAGGTGGAGTAGGGTCTTGACCAGCTCTGGTTCGCTGATCCTGATGCAAGCAGTCAAGCTATGGGTCGCTGACTGCATTCTCTATTGCTGCATCTTTGGGTCCCTAATGTGGTGTTTGATGCTGGACACCACGCAGCTGACCCATATTCCAGGTGTGGTCGTATGCCCTGCTGGTAAACTTTACTAAGTATTTTCCCGCTGGCTCCCCATGTGGTTCCACTTAGTTTTCTCAGGATGGCTAACTTCCTCCTGGCCTTTGTTGCTGCCTTGTTGATGTGCTGCTTCCATGTCAGTGTTAAAGGTTTATTTGATGGAAGATACTGGTGGGGTCATCAATAAGATAAATGTTCTTATTACTTTCGCTGATAAATGGCGATCAGCATAAGTCGGGCTTACGGATGGCCGACAGGTGTGTGACTATGGAAATATAACATACGCGAATGTTTATAAGTTCTTTAAGTGTGTCTATGATAAGTCACTCACACCACAGCAATGTAGAAGTCAGGAAATGTTGTAAGACCTGGCAACGTTATACAGTTTATTGACGAGACGGTCACGTAGACATCATAGCAAGGCAATTCACAGCATACTCATGAAGCAACATGTAAGTAAATCCATAACAATGGTTGCATACACCACCACAGCAAATCATGGGCATTAGGTACAAATATCCATCAGGAAACATGAATCAGAAAATAGGTGAATAGGCTGAAGGACATAGCAGCACATATTTCATCTCATAATAGTACAGCAAAAATATCATTCCAGTTCTCAATAGTCCATGACTTTGAATCAATATGAATACAATGTATCAACAAGCCAACGAGATCCGTGGCTTTTTATAACAAGTTCCCTGGGAGAAAACAACATTCTCTTCAACACACCATCTATCTGTAAAACAATCCATTACAGGAATATGAATTATGGAATAATGGCCTGTACAATCCGGGGCCTCATAATATCCTTAATAAAATACATTCTGCAATTATTAAATATTCCTTTCACAAAAGAATATATGCTGGAACACACTAGCAAAAATGGTAAAGCGTCCATTTTCAAGCTCTGCCAGCTAACTACTGTCACGAAAAACCAGCTGCTTAAAAAACAGTTCAATACAATTCATTCAAGCTCGAACTCGCAGCTTGAGATGTGAGCAGAATTCATCCGCCTTCCCCCCCCCCCCCCCCAAACTAATTCATAGTACATTCGACTTTTAAAAAAGCAAACTAACAGCTAGTCAAAAGCGCTGTGTTCAAAAAGTGTGTGTACAAAAATCTGACCCGTACATACGAGTCTTAAACACTTAACTCCCCTTAATTAAAATATGACTTAACAGTCAGCTTATCATCGAATGTAACTCCGAGATAGGTGGGTTGTTTATCTTCTCTCAGGAGCTCTTCATTTATCTTGATGACACCAGCTTTTTGTTTGGGAGAGAGGGTGAAGAGCGTAGTGCTGCACTTGTCTGTGTTGATGCTGACACACCATCTATTTGCCCACGAGGTTAAGGCATCTATAGCTCTTTGTAGCAGTTTGGTGGCCACTGTTGCATGCTCATCTGTGCATCATATTACCAGGTCACCAGCGTACATTGCCACTTTCATTCCATGTGGTAGTTCAGCAACCAGGTCATTGATGTACTAGGAAAAGTGTGGGGATCAGAACCCCTCCCTGAGGGACGCCATGACGCAGTAGAATTTTCTTACTCTTGAGGCCATCTAGTTGTACTCGGGCTCTTCTGTTATGCAAGTATGTTGTCACCCATTTGTGCATCCTACCATTCACTCTACAGTTTCTCAGTTTCTTCAGAAGCCCTTCTTTCCAAACCTTGTCAAATGCTTTCCTTAGATCTATCCATGCTGCTAGTACCAGTTTCTTATCTTGGAACGAATCCTCAATCTCTTGGGAAAGGTAAGTTGCCTGATCTTCGGTAGAGTAACTCTGCCTAAAGCCCGCCTGCTGTGGTACAAGAAAGTTTTCACTTTCAAGGTACCACTGTAGCCTGAGGTTGATGATACGTTCCATAGTTTTGCAGAGACAGCTTGTAAGGCTGATTGGTCTGTAGCTGGAGGCAGTGGAACTGTCTTTTCCTGGTTTTATAAGTGGTATCATGATTGCTTCCCTCCAGGTCTGTGGAACTCTGCCTGAGTTCCAACAGATATTGAAGATCTGCAGCAGCTTTGTTTTTGCTGCGGTTCCCAAGTTCTTAATCATTTCATTGGACACTCCATCAACTCCTGGCGACTTTCTCATTTTCAATTTGGATATTGCAAGCTCCAGTTCTCTGAATGTGATTGGTGCCTCCATAACTTCAGGTATGGTTCCATCTCGTCCTGCAAATTGTTCTTTCTTGTCGTAAAACATGTGTGTAAACCCACTTCTTAGTTAAATCACTATGTTGAGATACAAATATCCCTCAGCCAATCAACGAGCACCGTTCACCAGTCTCTGAGACAGAATAAAATTAGGCATAAGCCCTGTTTTTCGGATGTCGGTTGCGGCCATCTTGTCTCCCAATATGGCGGAAAACAGAATAAAATTAGGCATAAGCCCTGTTTTTCTGGGACTCGTCTCGGTCACGGATTGTACGGCGGATGGTACGGAACCGCATATAGCCAATCAGCTTGCCACGCCGAGAACCAATCAACAGCATTCCTTAAGCAGTAAAAGTTACCTCATCTACCTATATATACGGGCGAAATCTTATTCAAAATCACGCACACACCAACACGAAGCCAGCTAGACAACCGACTGAAGAAGAGAAGCTGTCAGACTGATTTATTGCTCACCTGCATTGACCGGGAACTCTTGCTTCACTAAAGTCGACTAGCCTGTTTAAATCTTAGAGGGTTTTATTCGTGTCATCAAACCTGAGGTCGTATGTCCAGTCAATCCAGCTGCCTGGAACTTCGCAGGAGCACAGTGATTGCACAGGAGCTACATCTTTAGTCTCCCTCAGTCTTGGGTGGGCTAACGAAACGATCATCAGCGGGTGTTGTGTGCAAGAAATTAAGGACAGAACTGTTTCAAGAGATGAGTACACATTAGTACCATTTCTGTCAGCAATTGTGAGCATTAAACTGTCAAGGACGAAAAACTGAGTTATCGTAGCAAGAGACAAGATTAAGAGCATAGCTGATAAATTTTATATATGTAATTAACAGCACAGCTGATACATTTACTATAATTGAGTAACAGCACAGCTGATAAAATTTTGTTCCTATAATTGGAAAACTTGTAATATATATATATGTAAATCATTTGTAAACTTACAAATCCATTACATTCCATCTTCCAACATCCATCCTTCAGCACAAGAGTAGATAGTGTATATACTAAATAAATAATAAGGAAATTGTATTTGAACGACTTGTCAATTTTATAATTGTTAAGTAAAATCTGTTTCCTTGTTTTAATACCACAGTTAGTTACACAGCGGGGGTGGCAATTTATGACTGTCTCCTCTCTACTAATTTTTTCGAGATCAGATCATTCACAGCCGTAACTAATTTGTGATACCAGTAGTTCTCTCAGACACTGGGACTTCACCATTTTCCTGCAGAAATTCTATTTCTATATTGTCAGTACTACACTGATCCTAGAGCCAATAAAAACCTCACGCTACATTTCTCACGAGTCTCCTGTTGCTTCTCTGGGCTTACTTCGATGTTGTTGTCTTTAGCAAAGGAGTCTGCAAAGTGATCAGCTGCCTGTTTTCCCATGAGGATGTTTCCATCTTTGTACAGTGCAATCTTTGAGTTTCTCCCTGTACCCTCATCATTAAGTTGTTTTACCAGCTTCCACAGTTTCCTTGTATCTCTTTCGAAGTTCAAGGACTCTGTTTTCTCCTTCCAGCTTCTCCGCCTGGCCTGCAACTTGGCCCTTTGGAATTTGGCCTTAGCTTGCTGGTAGTTATTGTGGTGTTCTTGGCATGGACTGGTCTCTGCCTGCTTTCGAGATGTTTCCACGTCGTGGTGCAGTTGCTCTAGTTCACTATTCCAATATGGTTTGTAGTGTTTACGAGCCCCTCTAGGTATTGTTTCACGCGCAGCCTGTAATATGCATCTGCTGAATTCATCGACTAGCTTATTGATGTCTTTGTCTACAGTCAGATCTCTAGCCAGTATACTAGTACGGTGCTGGTACATTGTCCAGTCTGCCTTCTTGTAGTTCCACTTAGAGAGAGTGCTGCTCTCCTTGACAAGTTCATTTTCCACAATTAGGAAGACTGGCCGGTGGTCGCTGCCTCCAAGTTGTTTCCCTACAACACGTGTGGTGTTCCACTCCAGGCCTGGTGAGTGGAATGCCAGGTCTGGTGTAGAGGTGGTGTGCCATGATCTCGAGTAGAAGGTTGGTGGGTCGATTGGCTGGTTAATCAGGATAAGCCCATTGTCATCCTGCCAGTTTTCAAGCTCATCACCTCTCCTGTCCATGTGATCATAGCCCCAGCTCTGTGAGTGGCTGTTGAAGTCTCCGCACACAATCAGTCTTTCTTTTGCTGGGATTGTGTCTAGTGCCAGTGGGCGGTCACTCGGACAGTATTAGTTGAGCAGGTTGAATTCTGTACTTTCTGTCCTGAGATGGAGCATCTGGTATTCCGCCCCCTCCATATATGTTTCAAGCTGACATGCACTGATGTTATTCCTCACGAGTGTCAGTATTCCACCCTTTCGCCTGTCTATTCGGTCGGATCGGTAGCACTGGTAGCCTCTGATTTTGAAGGCTATGTCTTTGTTGAGGTGGGTTTCTTGCAAGCAGCATACATTTACTTGCTCTTCATTCAAGATATTTTCGAGCTCTAGTTTTTTGCTGTAGCCACATTTTTTACTGTTGACGCCTTCAGCATTCCAGTAGCTCTATTCTCATGCCTCCTGGCTCCACGGGGCAATTGAGAAGGACCCCCAGTAGTAGGGGTTGGGCCCTTTTGAGGCAGAGGGCCCGGCCCTGCATGTGCCTGGGTGTCCATCACAGGGCAAGTGCCATAACGTTTTGTAGATATAGATATATTTCCATTGCGTGTGTGCGTGGCATCCTGATTGCTGTGGTGCGCCCCTTGGCTGGTTGCCTCCGTCTTCAGCACCTTGACTTGCTAGGGCAGACTGTGGTTTTGCTCGAGTGTAGGAGGGCCTGGCCAGTCTTGGTTTTTCGGCCACTGATGGCTGTACTTGAGCCCCATCTCCACGTCAAGGAGCTGGCCTCGATGGGGAACAGTCCCAACTAAGATGGTTTGGCCATGTCTGCAGAATGGGAGAAGATCGGCTACCACGACAAGCATGGGAAACAAAGAGCCAGGGATCCAGACCTCCAGGACGACCCAGAGTTCGCTGGGAGGACAACATTAGACAATCTTTGAAGGACCGAGGACTAGAATGGAACCAGGCCAGGAAGAAGACAGCTGATAGAATGGTCTGGCGCTCTCTCTTCCAAACCTCTACACCTCACGGTAGAAGGGGAACGACTAAGTAAGTAAGTAAGTAAGTCTGTCCTTTCAGGTCCAACTGTTTAAATAGATCATACACTGAGGCAGCAACTGGATATCTTGTGCATATTTCTACTAACTGCGCTGTATCTAGTATTCAAAAGAAATTATTTAAAAAAAAAATAACCGGGGTTAAAAGTTCGAAACTGTAGATTTGATGGAGATTGTAAATTATATATGTGTGTACTGCATTTCAGCGTTTATAAATGTTAGGCTGTGCTAATATCATATTTGTTAATACAGCTTTCAGTCTTCGACATGTTCCTCTTGTTGCGTTCGTACAACGAAATCTAATAGAGAAATCAGTGCAACTGCAACGATTCATGGGTTAAGTCCCCTACTCTGTGTGACTGAGTCGAGCAAAATTTATTCCGACTTCGACTCTTGCCATTTTAGAAGTTCGATCCTGACTGTGAGTATAGTTCTTTTACTAGTCATATGGCTTACAATTATGCACTTATATGTATAATTATGTTGCATGTATGAATACATGAATACATGGCCTTCGAAGATTACATTTTCAACTGTTCATTCATTCATAAAATAATACAAATCAAAAACTCAAACAGGATTTAATATTTAAAAAAAAAATAAAGTTTTGCCTCGTTTTGGCGAGGCGCGTCCCGTTCAATCTAGTCGGTTATATTAGGGCGCATGTCCAAATATAAAAGACCATTAGGTCACCTTTAATTTAAAATATGATAATTTTTATGTAAATTGAATTCAGTGGACGTATCCACCCCAACCTATCCACATCGTGCACTATCGGATGCCCTTTTTGAAGATTGCTTGATGTTTGCAATAATTATTGAGACAGGACATGTAGCATATATAAATTATGCTCCACGTTAATGTATTGGCTCTTTTTTTTTTAAACAGTTAATTCATGCATTTTAGTAATAATTAAAAATTTTTTTTTTTTTAAATGTCCTTTTAAAAAAAGAAGGAACGTTGGTACGTTTTGTGAATGAAATATATTTAAATTTAAAACACAGTGGAGTCTTTTTTATAACGAAAGTGAAGGCTTCAATTTCGCTACACGAAGAATCCAGTGTATTTTAAATTTAAATGTATTTCATTTACAAAACGTACCTATGTTCCTTGTTTTTTTCCCCAGCACTTAATTGAACGACTTGCACGAACAATTAAACACTAAATAAATGTGCACTATAATAAATCTAACTAAACTAAGTACTGGACTGACTGGACTATAACTTTATCTACGTAGTTAGTAAAATAATCTCTTTACCTTGGACTATTTATATTGATTTGACAAATGTGATGCCACTTTCTCATATCGGCGGTTGTTCATATTATTTGGAATTGAAAACAATATATATCCTAATTATAACCCATCAGAGGTTGAACGGGATATCTTTTTTTTTTCATTAATTTAAAAAAAATTTTTTTTTTACCGTTGACAATATGTCTGCTTGAAGAGATCAGCATTCTGACATTCTACCGTGTTCAGCATCAAAAGAAAGAGATACAGTATATTTTCGCTTTGTTTTATCAAGCAGATAAATTGGCTTGATTTTGGCATACACCTGGAATCAATGCAGATGTTGTACGATTTGGGACGCTATACCATGTAAATGGTTTGACATTATTATATTTCACGATTGGCTGACCCCAGAAGTCAAGGGAAGTGTGGCACAACTTGATGTAATAGTGTAGCGGGGTTTGCAAAACTCTTACCCCTTTTAACTTATACAGCGGAATAATTTTTTGTTATTAACTCACTATTTCAAAAACTTCACAATGTACTTTTTACTTCCGTTGCTTAAAATGAACTAAGTTAATAATAAACAACTCCTTTGAAATGTTATTTCAAATTTTTTAAACGTCTACCCGCCCCCACCCCCTACTTTTGTGGGATTTCTTGCATGGATCAAACGTGGATTTGCATTGGTTTAAGTATCGTAAAATTCACAGTCGGAGTCGGGACATTTTTTACCGACTCGGACTCCACAGCCCCGCTGATAACCTGTAACATTCTGAATGTGAGGTTATACATGCTGACAATCTACCGCACAGGGTGGTTAAAAAGTATCTGAAGGGTATGAATTGATCGTTAAGTTACAAAGTATTTTGTTGTCATGTAATTTGATATATTATTTAAAATTAATGTTATGAGTGACTTTGATTTACTTGCTGGTATCTTAAACTTGGTACTCTAAACGCTATGCCGACAACTGAAGTTGGTCTCCAGCTGAATATAACCTGTAACAATCCTGAACAGCATGATGCAGCTAGAGTCATAGCTAGAATTATGCTCTGTACTAGCTATAAGAGCTTACAGTCTTTTTCAGGGCGTAACTTTTAAATTCTGGGTGCCAAAGAGTTCATATTCTTCTTCTTCTTCTTTTCTTCTTTTTCTCCTTCCCCGTTTCATTTCGTTCAATGCAAATTTATACGTTCGTTGACGTAATGGTTCCAAAGGTTGTTACAGCCGGGAGTTGTAGTGAGGATAAGCTCTCACTGCAGATAAAATACGTCTATGGCACGCGCCTCAAGGAGCCTCTGACAATCAAGTCCAGCTCCCGGCCTTCACGTGTGGCTCAATTTGAGCCCGGCGGAACTGTTCGCACTGACGGGAGAAGGGGCAAAGGCGAGCGACTGGCGCTTTAAAACCAGCTGCTTCGGGCAGATAGGGCTTGTGATCCTTGGTTGGTAGCTTATCTAAGAGAAGGAACTCTGAATTCAAACCACCTCTGCCTTGCGGGAATATCCATTTATGGAATTTGCTTCGGGAGTAAACCCTGAGGATAAATCCGGAGTCGAAATCCGTAAGGCAGTCTAATGTTGATTGGACATTATTCTGGCAACTCCTGCGGCGTGGCTGGTACCAAACTGTATCGGCTACTGCCGTTCCTTTGGATCTACCAGCTGCGTGGAGAGGGGGAACATGCTGCATGGGCAACAGCTTGATCTCCATATAACTGTGCCCAAGCTCGCGCCCTGGAGAGGACACTCCAGCTTCACCCTATAGGTGTCGGCAAAACACGGGAAGTAGCAGTTACCGGTTATAAACATTTTGCCCAATTGGCGTAGGGCATGGCGCCATGGGGTACTTCCGACAGTGGGAGAGGTTCTAGGATCTCACTGGACAGCTACCGCCCGCTTCAAGCTGGGCAGCCCCCAGTCAATAAGGTGTTGTCTCGCCACTGTCTGCTTTCCCCATTGGGTGCTTGGGAATTAGCGTCAAACCCGAACTGTGGACAGAAAATTTTGCACCAACCAATTATCGTAATAATAGAAATAAGTAAACTCTCAGATTGGGATGCTGGAACGTCTGGACTATGTTGACTGGACTATCCGAAAACCTATTGGACGTAAACGATGTAAGGAAAACAGGCATAATTAATGATGAGCTTAAACGACTTCAGGTGGATATAGCTGCACTTCAGGAAACGCGCCTGGCGGGCTCTGGAACGGTGAGCGAGAAGGACTACACATTTTATTGGCAATGGAAAGATCTTAATAAAACTAGAGAACACGGAGTAGGTTTTGCGGTCAAAAAATCGCTAACTAAAATGGTTGTACCAGGTGAGAATGGATCAGAACGCATGTTAACGTTAACGCTTCGCCTGCAAACTAGCACAGGTCCCATCACCCTTGTCAGTGTGTATGCTCCTACTCTGTACTCTGCTTCAGAAGCTAAAGATGAGTTCTACGAGAATCTAGCAGCAGTCATCAAAAGCATACCTAGGCAAGAACAGCTTGTTCTCCTTGGTGACTTTAACGCTAGATTGGGTGCCGATGTTTCATGGCCTTCATGTCTGGGCAGGTTTGGTATTGGCAAGATGAATGAAAATGGACAACGGCTCTTAAAGTTGTGTGTCCACCATGACCTCTGCGTGACCAACACATACTTTCAGACAAAACCCACAGCATAAGATGTCATGGAGACACCCACGATCCAAGCACTGGCACCAACTGGACCTGATACTCGTCAGAAGGCCACTTCTCAGGTCTGTGCTCTCCACGCGCTCGTACCATAGTGCAGACTGGGATACAGATCACTCCTTGGTTTGCTGCAAAATCAGAGCACAACGAAGAAAACTCTATCGTGTCAGACATGAAGGGAAACCACGCATTGGTACCAGCAAGATGTCAGACCCTGTCATGATCGCTCAATTTACTGTGACCTTCAAGAAAGTGCTCAGTAGCCCTCAGCATGGTGATACTATTACAGAGAACTGGGAGCATCTACGGAACACCATTCAAAGTACTGCACTTGCCACCTTTGGTAAGAAAACGTCAAAGTCAAATGACTGGTTTGATGCTTCATCAGATGTGATGGCACCTGTCATTGAAGCTAAGCGCAGTGCTACGAATGAATACAAACGTTCACCGAGTGCCAGAACCCTACAGATCATAAAGGCTACGAGAAGCAAAGTTCAACAAACTGCTCGACGCTGTGCAAATGACTATTGGCTCCAGCTCAGTGAGAGCGTCCAGATCGCAGCGCAAACAGGCAACATTAGACAAATGTATGACGGTATAAAGAAAGCACTTGGCGCCCAAAAAAGTAAGACGGCATGTCGCATAGACATTTATGATCAATAAATTTTCTATATTCTTTCTTTTCTACCCGTGTCCTCTACTTTATTATCGCTCTTTCATCCTTTTCATGTTTTTCGCATTCGTTCGTTTGCGACAAAATTTACTTTCCCATTCTGACGTTTACCTGTTTCTTTTCTCGGTTCTTGTGTGATTATTCACCGCTTAAATCAAATTGTGGAAATTTATTACCTAAACCGAGAACCGTACTTTTTCTTGACTGAAAAAGTGTCATGTTTCTCCCCTTTCCCCCGTTGTTTAGAATTTTTTTTTTAAAACACGCCTGCCGTTCGTAAGGTTAATTTAAACCGTCTGCCGTAGGGGAGTGAAGTGTCATAGACTTCGATGTACTGGGTCCCAGCTTTATGAGGTGGGGTGGCATGTTCCCTTCCTCGCTGCCGTTGCCTTCTCTAACTCAGGATCAGAGTCAGGTACCCTTTTACAGCTGGTTAGACTGATGCGTGACATTACCTAGCTTTGAACACGAAACCCGGTAACTTATTGCGGTAGTAGAGTGTTAAAGACTTCACCATACTAGGTCCAGCATCAAGAGGTGGGGCCTACCTAGCTATAAAGGGTACTTAACTTTGAGTTAGGGAAGGAAAAGACAGCGAGGAAGGAAACTGGTCTCCCCACCTCTCGATGCTTGATCTAGTATGGTGAAGTCTCTAACCCTCCATAACCAGCTGTAAATGGGTACCTGACTCTGATCTTGAGTTAGAGAAGGCAACAGCAACGAGGACGGGAACAGGTGTCACGCATCAGTATAACCAGCTGTAAATGGGTACCTGACTCTGATCTTGAGTTAGAGAAGGCAACGGCAGCGACTTCCCTTGTTTCCTGTGTACCGTTAACTTGTAGAACTGATTCTTCTTCTTCTTTCTTCCTCGTTCGTCCTGAAAAGGACGTTGGTTGCGTTGTGTCCGTTTACAGCGAAGCTGCAGTATTTGCGCCTTTCGGCCGACACATCCGACTTCCGCACAGCATTTTTTGGGACCGGGTTTGCCTTCCCTCTTCGATCCCTACTCCTCAGCCAGACTGCAGTAATACAGCCTGTTTCCAGGACCACCACGTGGAGGTGGAGTAGGGTCTTGGTCAGCTCTGGTTCGCTGACCCTGACGCAGGCAGTCAAGCTATGGGGTCGCTTACTGCATTCCTCACTTTTGATGCATCTTGGGTCCCGAACTGATTCAATACCGTTTTATTGGTTTATAAACTTAAATAAAAATACGGGGGGGGGGGGGGGGGGGGGGGGGGGGGGGGGGGGGGGGGGGGGGGGGGGGGGTTGGGGGGCGGGTCTGTCGTAAGCGTGTCATCTAAGAATGCACAAGGAACGCATTTTTTTTTTTAACTTGCCCTCCCAAATCACAATGTGAAATGAAAAGAAAAAAAAAAACATTTATTGACAATCATCTTAACAAGACAATTTCGAGAACTACATGTTAAATCGTTGAAAGTATTCAAAAAGAGACATGAAAATAGGTCGTATATCTTTATCATCACTGCCCTACAGATCGCAAAGGAGCATGATGATGATGATGATGAAAAAACGGTAAAGGTAGTCGCATAGCAGATACTGCCGTAAGGGAGTGAAGTGTTAGAGACTTCACTATACTAGGTCCAGCATCGAGAGGTGGGGGTGACTAGTTCCTTTCATCGCTGCCTTTTCCTTCCCTAACTGAAGGACAAAGTCAGGTACCCATTCACAGCTGGGACGACTGGAGCACGATGATACCGTGAATCGAACCCGGCACCTTAGTCGCAAGAGACCAGCGCTCTAACCACTCTGTCAATCGGACACTCATTAAAAAAAAACATGATAACGGATGCAAACAGAATGTTAAAAACATGAAGGGGAAAGGGGGAGGGGGGGGAAGGAAGAGATTTGTGACGTCGCGTAAGGTTGCGTGTAAAATGTGACAACTCCATGGCCTTGATACTACGATTGGATTTGCCGAACTGAAGAAAAAGTACGATGCTCCGTTTACCCTAAACATTTCAAAAATTTTCATCGACGGTGAATTATCACACAAGTACCCTTTTCTCTTACTGGTAACACATGTTATTACATCAGATGTCAGTCGCTGCAGAGACGGAATGTGTGATAATTCTTTTCGCCAGACATAGATGCAGACAATTGTCTACATTTTCATCTGTCACGCGAGTTTCTTCGGCTAAAGTTCTAGGCGAGGTGTGGAAACGGCCATCTAATGAGACATTAATCGTCTACATTTTCACCTGACACCTCGCTCCTTCGGCCAGTCGCTTGGCCTTAGGTGTGGAAAGCGCCAGACATGCATCGCTCTGAACGGCCACATGTCGTGTGAGGCGTTAAGACGCGTTTTGGCAGGTTATGGCAGGGTCTGAGCTAATGTGAAGTGTTAGGAGAGGGGGAGATACCGGTGCTATTTCGGGTTTGCGAAATAACGTGCATCCTTTGTCTGTTTAAGATATATCTACCCGAGAGAGTTTTAGAATGGTCATTCATACTCAAGATTCGCAGTAGACAGATCACTCGGGCTAGGAAATATCTTGTATATTGAAAAAGTTCTTGAGTTTCTTGGAAACATTTTGCCGAGTTCTAGACTACCATTATATTGAAGGATTCTAGTTTCGTGGTATTTTATCTGTAGTTCTGTGTGGAGGTAAATATTAGATATCTAGTATTATTTGTGAGTGATTAAGGGTTAATCGCCGATTTATTTCATTAGTTTCTTTTTGTGCAGTAGGATTGATTTATAAGTCTGTTATATTCTCTAGCTGACGTGTTTCAGTGGAAAGCAGAATAAATTATAATTTCTAGCTTAAAACTCATGCAGCTATAAAATAATTCTATTTAACTGACCAGTCGAGAATATTTAAACTAACTTATAACTGCATAGATTCATCATTGAGTATTGACGAAATACGTATGTATTTCTAATTCATGATGAATGATTTTATGAATATAACTTATTTCACGGGAAGTTTTAAACGATAAGTCAAGCTCTCCGCTTGCAGTTTATAATGTAAGTTATAACCGGAGTACATAGTATGTATAGTATTTGATATGTTGTTTTTCTTTATACAGTGAAAACTGGGGGTGACCAAACTTTGCCAGCGTTGAGTACACGAGAAATATCTGTGAAGAACTAAAACATTTTCCTTAAAGACTTGGTGTTAACCTTTACAAGAACTTTAAGATTTTAATGAAATAACTGCGCCTACCGAGCCAGATTAATTTCTTCCTGATAAAACATCAAGTACATGTCAGCCCTTGGGGCGGGTAACATATTACAAGAAACAAACATTCCGACGATTTTGAAACCTTGTGGTGTGACCCAGAATTTTACCGTTGATCGAAGTTACAAACCTGCCATTTTTCCTAAGTAGTGGAAACCTCGTGATTCTGACACTGTGAGCCCGCTTAAACTTTCTTATCCAAACTGATTCAAGTGACCTTAACAGTAATCTTAAAATAAACTGGTGAAGTGAATGCTCCCCGGAGCAGTGGAAGAAACCTGTATCTGCAGAGCTGGGATTCTCTTTATCCAAAGAATACAGATTCACTGTAGAGAAGTGTCATAAAGTTTGCGCCAGACGGCGAACAACAGCACGATTGTAGATAAGAATGTATGACAGGGATCCCTGATGACTGAATCGAGTGAATGCAGGACTGAGCGATTCCTTTATTGTGGTATTTTTGCACCCATTTTTTTCTTGCTGTCTTAAATTTCTTTATGCAAGTTTTGTTGCTAACAAATATTTTTCCTTAGGATAGAGCAGAGTATCCAAGTCTGTTCATACCTTTAAAGGGAAGACTTAGACTAAATCATATGTATCCGTGACTCGTTGGGGCTATCACTTTTCTTCTAACAGGACTGTGGGCTAAACATCGATGGAAAGGATCATACTGTGGGTCTATCATTCTTGTAGCATTTTTATTGACTTTATGACTATTTGTATATGCTTTGATGTAATTTTATGTGTTGTGATGGAATTTTCTGATAATTAAAAATTCCCTTGAACTTAATCAGTGTGTCGGGTCAGCTCGTTCCAAAATATCTATATAATCATTGTTATAGTTTTCCAACGTGTGTGCGTCTACATGTCGTCAATTGTGTGTGTGTGTGCACGTGAGTGGTAATATATATATATTAATATGTATAGTCAATAGACTGTCTGACTCCTCTAGATCTGTTGAATAAGATAGGCTAAAAGAGAGAAAAGATTCTCGATTTCAGAAACAGCCTCTATTGATTTCTACCATCTCACTCGTGGAAATCTATTTCTACTATCATCTCTCACTGTGGCTATCACTCATTCTAATCTATTCAGAAGGGACCAACCCAAGTCTTAATTCCCCTATCAAAAATCTACGACACGGCACCACTAATAACCATCAGCAGAGAGAAGCTAACCGGTAATGGTAAGCAGATGGAGAGGTGGGTCGAGCACTACTCTTGAGCTTTACGCTAGAGAAAATACCGTTACGCCTGCAGCCCTTGATGCTGTCAAATGTCTGCCGACAATGGAGGAGCTAGATGCCGAACTAACATTAGAGGAACTCAGCAAGGCCATTGATAGCTTGGCTTCTGGCAAAGCACCAGGCAGTGATGGGATTCCTCCTGATTTAATGAAATGCTGTAAGAGCACGCTATTACATCCCTGCATAGGATGCTGTGCCAGCGCTGGGAAAAGACAACTATTCCTCAAGACATGCGAGATGCCAAGATTGTAACACGGTATAAACATAAAGGAGACAGAAGTGATTGCAATAACTACAGAGACATCTCTCTTCTTAGTATTGTTGGTAAGGTTTTTGCCAAAGTCATCTTAATGCGACTACACAAGTTAGCTGAGCGATGTATCACGAGTCACAGTGTAAATTCCGAGCTGGCAGATCAACAACAGACATGATCTTCTCTCTCCGCCAGCTTCAGGAAAAATCAAGAGAGCAGAAAAGGCCCTTATATATCGCCTTTATAGACCTCACAAAAGCATTGACCTGGTTAGTAGGGATGGACTCTTCAAAATCCTCCTGAAAATAGGCTGCCCTTCTAAAATGCTGGAAATAATAAAGTCATTCCATGACGACATGAAAGGAACAGTCCAATATGATGGAAGCACGTCACAACCCTTTGATATACGAAGTGGCGTTAAACAATGCTGTGTTCTGGCTCCGACCCTCTTCGGGATCTTCTTTGCCTTACTCTTGAAACATGCATTCAGAGATGCAACTGAAGGAATATGCCTTCCCATTAGGTCAGATGGCCGTCTGTTTAATCTTTCAAGGCTGAAGGCAAAAACAAAAATCAGAAGGGTCAATATAAGCTGATTATGCTGCAGTCGTCACTCAAAGCCAACAGGAGCTTCAGAGCTTGATGAATCGCTTCACTAAAGCATGCAAGGACTTTGGCCTCACAATAAGTCTGAAGAAAACGAATGTGCTGAGTCAGAATGTGGATGCTGCACCAGTTATCACTATCGATAACTATGAATTGGCAGTGGTGCACCACTTCACATATCTAGGGTCTATCATCAATGGCAAACTCTCACTGGATAAAGAAATCGACAGCCGCATTGGCAAAGCTGCAGCTATATTTGCCCGCCTCACATCGCGTGCTTGGGGAAACTCCAAACTCACAACGAAGAGCAAAGCTGCGGTATATAACGCCTGCGTCACCAGCACACTCCTATATGGCAGCGAGACCTGAACGACCTATGCTAAGCAAGAAAGAAGGCTCAATACCTTCCATTTACGGTGTCTACGCCACATCC
This sequence comes from Oreohelix idahoensis, assembly GCA_024509875.1. Taxonomy (NCBI): domain Eukaryota; kingdom Metazoa; phylum Mollusca; class Gastropoda; order Stylommatophora; family Oreohelicidae; genus Oreohelix; species Oreohelix idahoensis. The sequence continues at coordinate 269,640 of JAMPIV010000015.1, read as the reverse complement.
TCGGCATCTCGTGGAAAGATAAAGTGACAAATGTCGAGGTGTTGTCACGTGCTGGCCTTCAAAGTATGTATACACTGCTTAGACAGCGCAAACTTCGCCGCATGGAAGATGGTCGCATCCCAAAAGATATCTTCTACGGACAATTAGCAGATGGCAAGAGAACAGTTTGGCGACCACAGCTGATGTTCAAGGATGTGTGCAAGAGAGATATGAGGGCACTGGCCATGGATCCAGCAACATGGGAGGATGAAGCTGCCGATCGCACTAAGTGGCGTTGCTCTTTTCGCCCAATCTGAGGTGCACCTCAGATTGGGCGAAAAGAGGCTCACACAACAAGCAGAGGAGGGGAGAAAACGTCGAAAGGAGCACCAGGAAAGGAAGCCGCTGAGGGCTCCACCTCAGGGGCGCATTCCCATAGTCAGTTATGACTGAAGGGCTATCATTATTATTATGACGTAATGTCCTTAAGGAGAAACCACATTGGCATAACTTAGGACCAAAAGGAATTAATCAAGACAGAATTCAGGAACATTTTACAATGATGTCCATAGTCTTTCGATGAATTTTATTGATTGCGTGACGTACTTCTTTGATTGACATGACCACGGATTCATGGACTATGTTGTCTAAATGAGGATTCTGATCAATAGTGGCCCGTCATAGTCGGAGGATCTTCTTGGTTGTAGGCACTAGACACCATAGTGTGGAGAATATGTTTTCAAGTTCCTACCCGAGAGATAAACGCAACTTAGCTTCTGGCAAGACGCATAACAAATTGTAGTGTAGCGTGATTGTGTATAGTATAATATGGTATGATATGGCCAAGGTCAATGTTTCAAGAACAGCAGCAACAATAACTGGTGCAATGAGTCCAGATAAGGCTGTAGCAAGTCCTATGTCCGCGGTACGATCATTTCTAATACTAGTGTCGAATATCAATCAAAGAATGTCATAATACTTCTCTGTCATTTCACACATTAATCTCTGGCAATCCTCATATCAAACATTTTCTGTGGAAGTACATATAGCAGCGGACACTAGGCATAGGAGCAAGCGCTTACTGTAACAGGGTCTATGACACACATGAACCCATGATGTCATCAAACCTTGTGTGGTCACCATACAAGTCAAACCGGAAAACATTTAGATTAGAGAGAACTTTAAACAATGGTTGTCATCATCACATAGAAACAATAATTTTAGACTAGAGGATTCGTAGTTAGTTAGGTTAAAGATTATTTCAACAGTCCAGTAGCCCCCAAGACCAATCATTAGAAGGTTTCCGGACCTAACTCCAATGAGAAATACTTCCTCTGGCAAGCCATAGCACCAGACAAGTATAAAAACTGATGCATCTTAGTAACCAGACAGACAGAGAGAGAGAGAGAGAGAGAGAGAGAGAGAGAGAGAGCTTGAGGCAGTAACTCAATGCTAGAGTCAAATCAACATAGGGCGTTCTTTAGTTTAGGTTTGGAGCAACCAGGCGCTACGACTACTATTGAACGAAAAAGCCCTTGACTCCTACGGTTTGCTGTTCTTTCCCGGACATTAGTGTTAGCTTAGCTGTTAGCTAGGCTAATCTTGTGACTTTTGTTTGTGCTAATTTGGTTTTATAACCAAGAAGTAAGAAAAAATGTCAGCACCTATTGTGCCAGTTATTGAAATAAATACAGATGAAGATTTGGAAGGAGGAGTCCTTCACAAACCAGGGACACTGATAATTACTGTTACCGGCCCACAGGCCAATAGAGCATCTTATTCGTTGTTAGCGAGTATCCTGGCAGGGCCTGCAGGAGTGGGACTGAGTGGCATTGCCACACTATACAGGTTTTCTGGACCCTTTAGGTGGTACGCCACTTTAACTGCGGCAGCGCAGATCAAGCACTATCAAGGCCTACATGGCAAAAAGCTAGAGTGGTCCAATCCACAGATGACCGTGCATATCGAGCACCTGGACAAAGAAACGTCCAAGGGTATCCTGCACTGGATACCGCCAACAATGAAAGCAGAGGCGGTGAGGAGGATCGCTGCGGAAGTGACCGGAGATAAGAATGCTGAAGTCAGCAGAATTAAGACGGCATACGACATGTGGAACTTTTCCTACAGGCCGTCCAAACAACAGGTACCGCACTTCGCGCACTTGAAGATGACGGATGACAGAATACAGCGAGTGTGGGTGGCCCTGCCCGGGCGCAGAATTCAATGTGCGATATGTGGGCTTGATACGCACTGGGTCAGCCAGTGCCCAAAGAAGCGGGCGGCCCCCACTCAAGCCAAACAAACAAGAGAAGAAGAGGCAGTGGCAGACAAAACTCCAGCGGAGCAGAGTAGGGCAACTGACTCCCCCGCCCCAGAAAATACTGAATCGGAGTCTGAAAGTGAGAAGAACACAGAGGCAGAATTTACAGATGTGCTGTCTAGAAGGAATGCGAAGAACAGGAAGAGGATGCTATTGCAGGCAACAAGGGCTGTAAAGACGAAGGAGGTGAGGTTAAACTCCCCCAGCAAAAAAACCTTGCCCCCATCGCCCAAGGCGTCGACATCAGAACCCTCCCCCAGGAGCGTGTCAACACCAACAATTGATGAGCCGAAGCAAACTGAGTCCGAAGATAAAGAGTACCCCGATATGACAGAGGCGTATCAGATGGAGGAAGAGGCGACGCTAGAAGAACCCCAACTCACCTGGGCGAGTATGACAGAAGACATTGACTTGATGATGCCACAAGCCAGTATATTTATAGACGGGCAGGAGTTTGAACCAGTAAACGCATGAGCTTACACCCACGAGTCTTTTTTCCCTGCGCTGGGACCCAGCGTAAGATGTCCAGCGTCAAGCGAGCAAGAGGTGTGTGCTCCAGATGGCAGATGACAAATGGTGCATGTGAGGTCAAGATGCATCCCGTGGTCACCCCCCCCCCCCCCCCCTGTGAGTGTACTGACGTGGTGGACAAAATAATACCAGTGCGAGGGAGAATGCACTCTTTCCAGTCGGCAGGAAAGAAATTTGCAAAAAGCAATGTAATTTTAAAAGTAAAAGATACAAATAACTATAGTTTAGGTGCTTTTTTACAGTGTATTTTAAGAGTGGTGTTAATTGTAAATAGTTTTTTGCTGTTTAGTTTTTACATAACACGGCACACACATTTACACTTCTAAATGCGCACAGTTTTACTTAGGCAGCCAACCCCCCCCCCCCCCCCCCGTCAGGGCGGGAAGGTCTGACGGTGCGGCTTTGCCTGCACCTGGCCCGAACTATCAGGGCGATTTGACGAATAGCCAGTCCTCAGTCACTATTCAGTCTAGCAACCAAGAATTTAGGTTAATCGGTCAGCCCTCATGCACTGATTGGTCTAACAATGTAAACACGAATGTGTCGAGCGGCCTAGTTAAGACAGAAGGCGGTCAGCCCACAGTCACCCCTCTGGTGTGTAAACCATGTGCAAAGAGTGACCAGCCTATCACTTTGCCTATTACAACCCTTAAAACACATGATAAACCATCAACTAGCGCTTTGTTGAATATTTCACCTGTAGCGGGTAGCCAGCCTCAGACCACTACTCTGCTTTGTAATTCAAAAAAGACGAACGGTCCAGTCCCCGTTTTGTCAAATATTTTAGATATGGCAAGTGCCCACTCTGCCACTTTGCCAGGTAGACAGTTTGCAACAAGTGGCCAACCCTCAGATACCACTTTGTCAAGCAGCCTAGTTCTAATATCCCTCAATATCAACGGTTTGAGGAATAAGCTAGAGCACATTATCAAACTGATTAAAAAAGATAAACCTGATTTTTTGTTCTTGCAACAGACAGGGATTACGTCCGACTTTACTGCCAGTCAGATAGTAACTAGGTTAGGACTTAAACACGGCTGGTTCGCCCTAGGCCCCAGCCATAGCAGTGTCGCCATCTTACAAATTAACGAAGATTGGGACACAGTACATTATAGGACAGACGGTTGTGGCAGAACCGTCATAATTCAAATACAGAGCAAACACAATAAACATGACACGCACACGCTCATTAATATATACGCACCCGCAGTAGACACTGACCAACCCAAATTTTACGACGGACTGTATGACACTATAGATAAGCACTACAAAGGAACTAGAATAGTGTTAGGGGGAGATTTTAACTGTGTTTTGGCCAATTTAGACAGTAGTTCCTTAGGCCCCGTATCTCAGAGAAAGAAAATTCAAATACCCCTATCAATACGACATTTACAACCCATTCTTGACAAACATGACCTAGTAGACGTTTACAGAAAACTACAACCGAACACACAAGCTTTCACATTTCACGACAAGACAAACCCATATTTTAGACAGGCCTCAAGACTGGACAGGTTCTACGCATCCAATAATTACAATATACACAAAACTTACCATATAAAACACGCTTAAATTTACAGATCACCAAGCAGTATACACAGTTCTAAGTACGGGACACACATATACAAAATTAAAGAGATCCCCGCATTGGAAATTCAACAATAACTTGCTAACAAATACCTTCTTCACAGATACAATAACACAACTCATTCAGGGTTACACACAGGATATCCCCAATAACAACATTGCAGAATATTGGGACCTGCTAAAAAACACAATAAGGGACAGAACACAGACTTTAGCAACAACAATACACAGGGCTTTTAAGAGGGAACAAAATATATTGGAAGACGCAATAAGTTTAACTAAACAGATAGACAAATCTAACCCACACATTCATACTTTAGAAGAGAAATTAGACCTGTACAAACAACACACATACCAAGGGGCTCTCCTTAGGTCAAAATTAAATACTATTACACAAGAAACACCCAGTAGACAATATTTAGCGATTGAACAAAATGTACAACACAGTAGGCAGATTCAGGAAATATTTGACATGAATGGGAAACAACAGACAGAAGACATTAATATTAGACACGCTTTTTTTGAATATTACACAAAATTATACGCTAAAGAAACAAGTAACGTAAACATACAGGATACATTTCTACACTACACAAAACGTTTAAGTGATGATGAGAGCAAGAAATTAGACGAAACTTTAACTTTAGAAAACTTAAGGGAAGCGATCAGTACTTTCCAGAAAAATAAATCACCCGGCCCAGATGGGTTAACGGCAGAATTTTACTTTTTCTTTTTCCCAATTTTAGGCCCCCTTTTAATTAAAGTATTTGAGGAAGCCTTCCAGAAAGGAGAGCTTCCGAATAGTTTAAATGAATCCTTTATTACTTTAATACCTAAAGATAATGCTGACAAAAAGTCAATCAAAAATTACAGGCCTATTTCGCTTTTAAATACTGATTATAAAATCTTGGCCAAAGCTCTCACTCTGAAACTTAAATTATTCATGCAGAACTTGATACACGCTGACCAACAATGCAGTGTACATGGTAGGAACATTTGTAGACATACACACTTCATAAGGGATTTGATTACATACACGCACGATAGACAGTGTCAAAGTGCAATACTATCATTAGATCAGGAAAAGGCCTTTGACAGAGTATCACATTCCTTCTTACATAAAACGTTACAAGCAAACAACATAGGGGAATACTTTAGAACATGGATAGACATCTTATACAAAAAACCCCATAGTAGAATATTAATTAATCACAGTTTAAGTGACCCAGTTAGGCTGACAAGATCAGTGAGACAGGGGTGCCCTTTGTCTCCCCTGTTATACGTTTTAACACTAGAGCCAGTGCTGGAAAAAATAAGACAAGATGTAAACATCACGGGGACTTTTATACCCGGGAAAGGGGAAAGAAAATCATTAGCGTATGCTGATGATACTTTATTCCTCCCAGCAACTGTAGATTCCATAAGAAAGATATTAGAATCCTTTACAGAGTTTGGATACGCTAATGAATCCAAACTAAATATTCAAAAATCTAGTTTAATGGGATTAGGTAAATGGGCAAACAAGACGGATTTCCCCTTTCAGTTAACGCAAGTTAATAGAATCAAAATTTATGGGATAAATTATTCCTGCAACCCTTATGACCCCAATACAGAGACATGGGTAAAGTTAGTAGATAAAATTCAAAACATGATAGAGAAATATAAATACAAGACAGCTACTATTTTTGGGAGAAGCATCATAGTGAACTGTTTCATTATGTCTAAAATTATATATACAGCAAATATCCAAATTATGCCAAAGTCAGTGGTAACTAAAATAAATGTTTTGATTAGGAATTTCATTCTTAGGGGTACTTTTAAAAGTCCAGTTAATAAAACAAGACACTAAACTCATATACAAACTTTTAGTAGGAGCACAGGAACCCCACTTAGGTACACGAATAAAACGGGGGTACAACATCACAATGGATTACACACAGAGTTTCGCAAACATTCACGCAATAGACGTCAAGCCACAAGCCAAACAAGTTACATTTAGATTACTGTACAGTTTAACACCTATCATGAGCAAGCATTCAGCAATGAAAGCAGGCAAGGCGCAACCAAGGTGTAAACTGTGTAGTAACAATGCAATAGAAACAGAAGACCACTTGTTTTACACATGTAGAACAGTGGTCCCTACAATAAACAAACTAAGAACACTAATAACTTCCAAAACACCGCATTCGCTCAGCATGTACCAAGTGGTCATGTTGAATATTTTACCTAAGTTACCGAGACAGACAGAGCTTAAACTCTTAACTTTATTAGCAGAATTTAGATACTTAGTGTGGATATGTAGAAATAGGGCAGTACATGACGGCATACTTTACGACAGTAGAATATTTTCACAGATATACGAACAAATAACACAAAACATAACAGAACAGATTTGAAACTTTTGTGTTGTTGTTTAAATACTTAAACCTTTATTGACCTTTCATTTGTCATGCAAAGCAAGGTAGCTTTGCTTGTAAATATTTCACGTCATGTAAAAATCATACTTGAGGCCTTTGGGTCATCATGCAAAGCAGGTTGCTTTGACTGTAAATAACCTTTATTATATACGTCTTCATAAATCATCTCATAGTAGGGTGTCGATGTTCATAGCCTCATTTGTTTCACCATCTATAATAATTTTGGTACTCACTATGATATTGTTTGGGATATTGCTTGGGATATGGGTGGGATGTTTTGGGTTTTGATATGGCTTTTGTTATGTATCCCTTTGTTATAATATTGCTGACTTGTTGTTATTACTTACTTGGGGATAGGGGGAGGGGGGAGGGAGGGGTAGTAGTTCACACTATGTACTATTTAGAATGTATATGAATTTTAACTCTTGTAAATACTATGGATGTTGTAAAATATAGACCCAATAAAGGTTTTTTAAAAAAAAAAAGTTCTTCAGTTTAGGTTTGGAGCAACCAGGCGCTACGACTACTATTGAACGAAAAAGCCCTTGACTCCTACGGTTGGGATAATAATATCCATCTATGAGATCCTCTACCACCCAGGATGGTTAAGTGAACCAGCACTAACCCCTGCCACGATTATGTGTGTGGTTCATTCCACATGAAGTAAGTTCGATTTAGTTATAATTGAAGTCTCGAATCGCATTTTCATTTCGTTAGGATTTCCACAGAGATAACAAAACGACTACAGTATATGAGAAACTCCGCAAGCCTTTCGTCTTAGAGGCTAAAGCTGGCAGTATTGCTTTCCCCCACCAGAAATTCTTATCGAGCTGCCACTGCATCATTTTTATTTTTTATCAAACGAACTGAATAAAGTACACCCTTTTATATAACTATTCAGATCCTTCTAGTAATCTGTTCTAGTGAAGTTTCACTTGACTGTTTGAGTTGCCAATTATATTCAACGCTTCAAGATCAAATTTAGAATCCATCAAGGCACTTATGAGATCTACCAATTACCTGGGTTGTTCCTCCCTTCTGGAATTACTAACTCTGGTGATTAACCAGTATTTACCAGAAGAAACACAATAAGAAAAGTCTTGGGATTATTTCCCTTATATCAAGTAAAATACAGATTTACATCCCTTTCCACAAAATCCACTATCACGATATACACTGTCACACGAGCCTGGACTTTTAGTCCGTACCCTTCCTTCACCCGGTCACATTACGTACACACGTCTTGACACTTTGAGAACACTGGCGAAAGTCCGTTAGCAGAGCTTAACTAACGTCTGCTCTACACGCGCGTCTGCGTAATTATTTTATGTGACGTCATTTTAATATGCCTTCCCATTTGGTCAGATAGCCGTCTGTTTAATCATTCAAGGCTGAAGGCAAAAACAAAAATTAGAAGGGTCAATATAAGAGACTTGTTGTTCGCTGATGATGCCGCAGTCGTCACTCAAAGCCAACAGGAGCTTCAGAGCTTGATGAATCGCTTCACTAAAGCATGCAAGGACTTTGGCCTCACAATAAGTCCAAAGAAAACGAATGTGCTGAGTCAGGATGTGGGTGCTGCACCAGTTATCACTATCGATAACTATGAATTGGCAGTGGTGCACCACTTCACATATCTAGGGTCTATCATCAATGGCAAACTCTCACTGGATAGAGAAATCGACAGCCACATTGGCAAAGTTGCAGCTACATTTGCCCGCCTCGCATCGCGTGCTTGGGGAAACTCCAAACTCACAACGAAGACCAAAGCTGCGGTATATAACGCCTGCGTCACCAGCACACTCCTATATGGCAGCGAGACCTGGACGACCTATGCTAAGCAAGAAAGAAGGCTCACTACCTTCCATTTACGATGTCTACGCCACATCCTCGGCATCTCGTGGAAAGATAAAGTGACAAATGTCGAGGTGTTGTCGATCCATGACATTCAGCAGCTCCACCCTCGTAGATTGCATTATTCCAATCTCACTTCGGCAGAGTCCTGCGCTCTCTCCCTTCTTCGCCGCAGAGACGACTTTGTCATCAAACCGGCTGACAAGGGAGGAGCCATTGTCGTCTGGTAGAAGGACTTATACCTAAGTGAAGGTAATAACCAGTTGACCAATGGCTCTTTTTACAGGCCCAGGACCAGCGATGCGACTGTCTCTAACAATCGCATTGTACACAACACTATTAAACAGCTCATCACTAGTAATGCTCTTCCTCCCGAAGCTTCTCGTCTTAGGATTCATGACAGCTCTTTGGGCAAGCCTGTATTCTACATGCTCCCCAAAATTCATAAGATTGAAAACCCTGGCAGACCTATTGTCTCAGCCTGTTCCTGTCCTACTGAACACATTTCTGACTTCCTCGATAGCATTTTCCAGCCTATCGTTGAGAATCTTCCCTCCTTTGTCAAAGACACCAATCATGCTCTTACAACTTTCTCCTCTATCCGACTCTCAGCAGACCGCTCCTACCGTCTTTTCTTGTTAGACGTCTGTTCTCTGTACACCTCTGTTCCCCACTCTGGTGGTCTCCGAGCTCTTCGGTTTTTTCTTGACCAACGCACTTGCCCTTCTATATCCACTGCCACTCTTCTCCGTCTTGCTGAACTGGTCCTTCAACTGAATTCCTTTGAATTCAATGGTCAGTTTTTTGACCAAATTAGTGGTGTTGCCATGGGAACGAAGATGGGTCCTAGCTATGCCTGCCTGTTCATGGGCCATATGGAGCATCAGATATGGCAACAATACTCCGGTCCTTTCCCCGGGTTTTACCGCAGATATATCGATGATGGCATAGGTCTCACAGATATGTCTGAGACTGATTTATATCGCTTCATCGACTTTGTCAACCACTTTCACCCCACCATCAAGTTCACCTCCCTCGTCTCCACAGTATCTGTCAACTTCCTTCACATTACTATTTCTATCACGCCCTCCGGCCTTAATACCTCAGTATACTACAAGCCGACAGATGCCCACAGCTACCTCCTGTATACCTCTTCTCATCCTCGGGCCTGTCGTGACTCCCTTCCTTTTTCACAACTTCTCCGCCTCCGCCGTTTGTGCCAAGACGACGATGACTTCCACTTCCGAGCAAATGAGATGTTGGATTTCTTCCGTAGTAGACTTTATCCGGAACATGTTCTCACCTCTGCTCTCCAACGTGTGCTCCCCATCTCTCGTCAGGAGGCCCTCATACCTCACTATAAATCCACTTCAGATAGAGTCAAATTAATCTTGACCCATCACCCTCACAGCACTGCTGTCAAACAGATCCTTTTCCGCCACCTCCCTATCCTCCAAGCAGAGCCTGCGACCCAAGAAGTATTCGGTGAAGCACCTTTGGTGGCATATAGACGCGACAAGAACTTGAAGGATCTTCTTTTTCACAGCCGTCTCCCAAAGGAGAATGCCACTCACTTTGGCACACTACCCTGTGGTCGGACACGATGCAACACGTGCAAGTATGTCATCTCAACCCAGAAGGTGTCCTTTCCTAAGGCTACGTACACCATCACTAGTAGCTTCACGTGTGAATCGCGTAATGTCATTTATACGATCATATGTAAACGTTGCTGCAAAACCTATATTGGCCAAACAGGCAAGCGACTTGGGGACAGATTCAGCCAGCACTTAAATGACATCTCTCAGCAAAAGTCCACACCAGTTGCCACACACTTCAATGGTCCTGACCACCATGGTCCCATCGACATCCAGGTCACTGCGATCCGATCCTGCTCCTCTGACACTGCCAGCCGAGAACAGCTTGAGAACCGTCTTATCCACCGCATGGGGTGTCTAAAACCAGCCGGTCTCAACACTTTCCACACCTTTGTCTGAGGTCACCCTTTCCTCTCTTGCTCTATTTGGACTCTTTCCACTCTTATCCTATTCTTCTATTTTTATGCCATCCTCCATAATATGTATGGATGTACACGTTTTCTAATTTGTCTTGATTTTTTATTTCATATTCATTTATCTCCTACTTATTCTGTCCTCTTCTATTTCCAGTCCCCACTTTTATTATATTTGGGTAGTTTTTTGTTCAGTTTCGTTTTTTAGTTTTTAGTTTCTTAGTCGGTATTGTGTACATCCGGGGTCAGAAGTCACTTCCTTTTCAGCCATGCTTCGCCTTCAGGGAAGTACCTAGGTTTTATTTTTATTTTTATTTATTTTTATATTTCTTTAAGTTCTTATGTCTCCTATCTAGCCTTCACTTTCTTTCCCTGACGAAGGCCTTGTGGCCGTAACGTAGACTACTTTCTTTGTCTTTTGTCCTCGTAAGACGAATCACCTTTTTTCGATTTTTTTTTTCAAACCCACCCATTTTAATATAGTAGCGTTCCGTTCAAGAGGTAACTCCATTTGAGCACAGCGACGTTCCTAACATTATTACCTCCCTCCCCCTCCAGAGAAAAATGACATTTTCCCCGAGAAGGACGGCCAACAATGGACCAACAAATAACGCGTGCAGTCAGAGTCATGTCAAAGTTTTTTTTTTTTTCGTTCGCCCGCTAATACTTTCGGAGGTACCCATTGCAGCTGGGTCGGCTCAGGAGCCGCCAGTCCCTGGTCGACGACACTCCTTCAAATGTGCTCGCCAGGTCTCGAGTTAATCCAGTCCAAATCCCGGTCAACGAAAAATCCTCAAATGCCGTCGCCCGGGTTTGATCCTGTATCACCCGGTCGCCAGAGCGGTGTTGTAACCACTACGCTAGCGCGGCTCCCAAAGTTTGGTTAATATACATAATTATATTAACTACAATATTCAGTAAGAGTATGAATGTGAATTTCAGGAACTGAGTTAATTTTCAATTAATAATTGAAACATTCAAATTGTAATAAAAAGTTTTTATCACCAAGTTATTGGTTCTATGAGAATAAGTGTTCGTATTCGGATTCTGAATTTTGCGCATTTGCTATAAAGAGCACAAAACAAATGTCTATGTTACAGAGAAAATATACACCTATGCAGGCCACCAAGAACCACTTTTGTCAGTAGTGAAACGTCGAAAGCTTACCTGGTTTGGATATGTAACTCGTCATGACTCCCTTTCGAAAATGATCCGCCAGGGAACAGTCGAAGGTAAACGGAGAAGAGGAAGGCAAAGAAAATCCTGGGCTGATAACATCAAAGAATGGGCAGGGCACGGTTTTTCCACACTTGTACGCATTGCTGAGGATAGAGAGCAGCGGAGGACCCTGTCTGCTGATGCTTCCACCATGATACCCCTACGACCCATGACTGGTTACGGGTTGAGATGAGATGATTCTGATTCAATAACAAGTTTTCAGATCTGTTAGTTTTAGGACTGTTCCTGCCAAGAATCACTTAATGTCACTGTGTCTTCATATTCGTAACAATTAAAGTCATAGTCAAGCGGCGCAATAAAATAGAGTAATTGAACTATGTTCAAGTCTTAACTCTGTGATTATCATTAATTTTTTTTGGTTCGTTTTTTGCCTTCTTCTGGTGAGGCGCGTTCCTTTCAACCTATGTGGTTATATCAGAGCGCATGTACCATCCAAAAAAAAAAGTCAACTCTGTTCACTGCTAACCCGATCAGCGTTGATAGATACTAAGTCCTGAAAAAGGACCAACATTATCTATCTGCTAGCATAAAGCCCTAAAAAGGACTCGCCAGCTGCGCCAACGCCCGAGCTAGTGAGTTAAAAAAAAACATTATCGTTAATAACATGATGTGTTTGAAGTTAATGTGTTTCCCAGGAATATGTTTGGCATTCAATGTCACTGTATCATAAATCACGCACAGGTGATAATGTTATTTATAAGACACTAGGAGCCGCGCTAGCGTAGTGGTTACAACACCGCTCTGGCGACCGGGTGATTCAGGATCAAACCCGGGCGACGGCATTTGAGGATTTTTCGTCGACCGGGAATTGGACTGGATTAACTCGAGACCTGGCGAGGACATTTGAAGGAGTGTCATCGACCAGGGATTGGCGGCTCCTGAGCCGACCCAGCTGCAATGGGTACCTCCGAAATCGGAGAGTATTTGCCTGAATGGCGAGGGACACCTGTCTCTGTACAAGTAAAAAAAAAAAAGGATACTCACGTAAAATCAATGTCAGGTTAGACATAGTAATAACCTGAGATTTCGCCTCGAGTGTTAGCGGGCGTACGAAAAAAAAAAAAAAAAAAAAAAAAAAAAAAAGACACTACATCCAAGTCAATGTTCCAAAGTCGACATCTGTTGTTATTAAAATTCGAAAATCGAACGTGAGACGATCATTAAAATTTGTCCTTCGATTATCATCATCATCATCAGTTGCCATCTCCACTACGAAGGTTGGCTGTAAAGGATCTCCAACGTTTTCTGTCTCTTGTCTTGGTGGTACACTCTGATAGACTCTTTCCTGTCCATCTCTTGATGTTATCTTCCCACTTATAGCGCTGTCTTCCCCTTGCACGTTTGCCTTCAAATCTCCCTTCTGTTATGGTCTTCTACAAGGTGTTATGCCTTTTTATGTGGCCAAAGTATTTTAGCTGCCAAACTTTGACCTCCCTCATTAGTTCTCTTTTCATACCTAGATTTTCTAGGACCTGCTTATTTGTTTTCATCTCTTTCCATGAGATACGCCCCATTCTTCTATATATCCATATTTCAAGAGCCTCAGTTCTTTCTTCCAAATGCTTATTCATCGTCCATGTTTCTGCACCATACAGAAATGCAGAATATATATAACACTTTATGATTCTCAGTTTTAATTTGTGAGATAACTGTTTGGATGTCAGTATATGTTTCATGTTGTTGAATGTAGCTTTGGCCATTCCTATTCTCTTCTTGATTTCTGTTTCACATCTGCCATCTTCTGTTATTATATGACCAAGATATACGTAGCTCTTGACTTGTTCCAGGATTTTCCCATTTATGCTTATCTTTAATGTGGGTTTATCGTCTGTTTTGCTAATTATCATAGTTTTTGTTTTCTCAATATTAATGTCGAGTCCATATTCATGACTTATACTGTTCACTTGCTTCACTAGTTCTTGAAACTCCTGTTCGCTTTCAGCTAACAACACGGTATCATCTGCATATCTAAGGTTGTTTATTGACCTTCCACTGATGTTCAGTCCTGGTATTTCCTGTATCTGTTTGAAATTTTTTTCGGTGTATAAATTAAATAGACAGGGGGACAGCACACAACCTTGTCTGACACCTCTTTTTATGTCAATGTATGATGAATAATTCCTTCCAGATCTTACTGTGGCAGTTTGCTCCCAATAAAGGTTACTGAGTATTCTTATATCTCCTTCGATTATATAGATCAGCGGTTCCCAACCTGTGGTACGCGTACCCCTGGGGGTACGCGACAGGACGTTCAGGGGTACGCGAAAAAAATTGAGTAATGGCGGAAAAAAGATACGTATGTCCAACTTTTTTTTGAAGACCATCCTTTCCAACTTACTTCAAAGTTACACGACTGTGACTGGCTTCAGAGTCTTGCGTACTTATCGGATATTTTCCTACAAATAAACAAACTAAATTTGGCACTTCAGAATAGCTCGGTAACGATCTTCAATGCTTCAGACAAAATTGAATCTATGATTAAAAAATTAGATTTTTGGAGGTCGTGTATTGAAAAAGGCCAGCCTGAGGTATTTGAAACTCTGCACAATTTCCTATCTGAGAACGAGCTGCACCTCTCCCAGGAAATGAGCGAGAAAATAATTGAACACTTGAAAGGGTTAAAATCATCTTTGGAGAAGTACTTTCCGGAACCTGGAAAAGAGAACTACTGGATTGTAAATCCCTTTGAAGAAGAACATTTCCAAGCAGCCACATTATCAATCAACGAAAAAGAGAAGTTGATTGAACTTTCGACTGATACTACTTTAATAGCTGAATTCAAAGGAAAATTCCTTATTAACTTTTGGGGAGACGTCAGCAGAGAATTCTGATCTTTTAAATGTAAAAATATATGCACTGTTTGTTCACCTTTTTATTACATTGTTTTTTAATCCCGTTGTGGGCTCTTTTATTTCTCGTTAAAATCTATAAATTTTGAATAACAGCAACTACATTAATTTCAAATATTTTGCTAATATTAGGGGTACAATTTATAGACATGGGCTGCCAAAGGGGTACGCAAGTGAAAAAAGTTTGGGAACCGCTGATATAGATCATTGAAATAGTTTTTAGAATAACGGGCTGACTATTTCCCTTTGGTTGTAAGTTATGCCTCAAGTAGCTTCCCTTTAAAGTTTCTCTGTGCTAAGAACATAATAATGCCGTTGTTCCGTAGATGATCCGCAATTAAAATTGTCACCATGATGAATTTCAAACAATAACCACAAAAGTGTCATTCAGAACACCAGACACCTGTAATTAGGTGGTAGAGTGAACGCTAATTGATCATGGGCGGGAAATAGTGTTCATCCGAAAACATGAAGCAAATGTATTTTGTGCAGAATTCTGATGCAGCTCACAGTTTTGTTACAAAGTAACAGTGTTATTGTTCTTGTGATGATGTGCTTTTGTATATTAGTATTTGTCATTTTATTTTCAGTTTTGTATTGTATATAGATAACTATTGTCCTTTACACTTGGTTTTAACTTGCATTAGTATTTGTTCTTTTTGAGCTGGTGTTTTTTTATACCTCGTTGTCTTTCCTTGTCACATGAATAGTTAGTTAGTTTGCTAATTTTTCTTTTATTTTTTGCTTTTGTTTTTTTATTATTATTAATGATTTGTTAGTTTTTGTTGCTTAATTTCTATTTGGTTGAATGTCTTGTTTGAAGTATTGCTTTTGCTATTATTATCAATATTGTCACTGTTATTAACCTTATATATTTTCTTTTGTTATATGTATATATCGTTTAAGTATTGCTTGAGCTTCTCCTGGGGTATCTATACTTAAAACCATATCACCTGTCATGTCTATATGGTGATTTCTAAAATATGTTTTTAATTCTAGCTTGATTTATGAACTTTCTACTTATCGTTTTGGCTTCCTTATCTTCTATGTTTTATTTGATCTTTTCAGTTAGTGAGTAATGATTGGTGTTTTTAGTTCCCAGGGTGGTATTGTGCTTCTATATTTATTACTATTTTTAATTGCGTTTGACAGTTCTTTGAACTGTGTTAGATCATCTATAGTTCTCCACCGATTGGATATCTTTATTTATTTAAGGAGACGTCCCAAACACTTGGTTGGTTTTTGACAAATGCTTTATGTGCTGGGTGGGTTACTTCTTGTGCTACTTTACTCCAATAATTTAATCTTAGTTGATTCCGTCTTAGACCAAGAGGCGGTATGCCAAGAGCTACTTCTAGTTCTTCTACTGGTGTTGATATAAATGCACCTGCAATGGTTATCATGGCTGCATTTTGAATTCTGTCTAGTTTTGCTTTGTTAGAAGCTGCAGCGGAGTCATAGACTATGCTGGCATAATTTAGTTTCCCCCTGATGAAAGAGTTGTAGAACTTAAGCATTATTTTATTGCTCCCCCCCCCCCCCCCATCCATTACCTTTTACTATCCTTAGTATATTTAGGGGCCCCCTACAGCTTTCCACTAAATTGTCTATACGTTTATTCCAATTTAGTTGTTTATCTAAAGTCAAGCACAGAAATCTAGTTGTTGAGGAGTGTCGTGAAGTGGTCTGATTCACAACACGCCATTCTAACCAAACCGAGTGCCATACTTTAGGACAATATATCCTTGACGAACCAATGAAATGCTTCCTCATTCGGTTGTTTACAAAAACGTACTAGCCAACAATGGCGATCTCCAATTTTGTGCAAACCAGTTGAGATTGGAATTTAACTACAGCTTTGGGAGAGAAGTACTACATGGAAGAGGTCAGTAATACAATACTAGGAATGATGCTCTATCCGTACGTACTAAGATTTATACGGGAAGTGATATAGTAATGGAGAAATCTCTAGTGAAAGGCATCGAGACATCAGGTTGGTCCATAATTTTGCTGTTTAGGCTAAGCATAGAATAAAACTAAAGCATGTAATATAAAGTCAATCATTTAGATAGATGAAGATTAATTCAGAGTATATTTTAAGCCTAAGATGAAGATGGAAATCGCTCCAGAAATAAGGAAGATAATTTAATTCATAGTTTTTCATAATTGAACAGCGAGACAAATTAGGCATACATTTTGAGATACGCAAACACCCCTTTAGCCACTGCTCTCTCTGGCGCTGGATGTGACGTATAAATAGACCTTACCTTTTGCGAATCAAGGCCAGTCAGATTTGAAAATCACAGCGAGCGGAAACAGAAAAAAGTGGTAATGAAGAGTGCCTTTGCCATCTATATCTGAGAGCAGACCATTACAACCATTAACAGCTCGACTGTGTGTGCCTGAGGGTAAGAAAGAATATATATATATATATATATATATATATATATATATATATATATATATATATATATATATGTATTTCTATTGATTAATTACAGTAGGTTAGGAAGTGTGTAGATGTGTTTTGAACTACTGTGTACATTTCTGGAGGACTTACCAACCTGTGTATATTTAAATAAATTAAGAATGGAAGCAGAAAAGGTGTCCATGGTTTTAGAAAAGCATTTAAAGAATTATTTCTTGATGGAATGGGACACACACCAGGAACAAAGGAAAGGATGAAAGGAATTGTATTACTGTATTGTTTAAGATATCACTTAGTATTTTTTCACAAAACCTAATAACTTTATGGAGGCGAATCATGGACAAATGGCAACAACTAAGGATTTGGAGAAAATTGTATTCACAGTGATCTGAATTAGGTTAATGCTAACTTGATGTGACCTGTGCGTCTACCTGCACTCTGTCGTCTGAAACTATCTCTCATCTCCTACTTCTGGGATAAAGAGATAGAGATAGGCAATATAGTGGTGAAATTAAATATATTTCAGGTTGCATCCTGCAATTAATTTCCACCTAAAGGAGCCAGACTCTACTATAGGATCCAGTGGTACGAGTGCCCTTGATGCCATAGGGACGGTAACCCAATCCTAGGCCTGGAGGAGACACAGTTTTCTTGCCAGACCCAATTTGGAACAGACTACTAATTCAAGACTTGAAGCTAAGTAGCCACACAAGGCTACTGATCAGTTTATTCAAATTCACCACAGTATAGTGAAATAAAATGATGAAGTTCGAGTGCTTTTAGCTATGCAAACATTCTAGTCAGTACTTGACAAAAATTCTAGAGCTGTGAGCTACATAGAATTAAGCTTAACATACAAACCTTCTACCACCTGAGTGAGTTCAACCAAGAGAGAACCTTCTACAAAATTCAGAGACTTTTGATAAGTTTTTGAACAATTTTCAAATGTTTATTTATTTAATTTTGTAAACTGAATTTTGAGTTTCTTGAAAGATTTTCAAGCAGAAAATAATACTTGTAAAAATAAATTGTAAATATTTACTAGCAGACTTACTTAAATTATTTAAGTTAAGTTACAGTTCTTGTTGGTATATAATTTAGATAATACCCCTAGCAGGGCTAATAATAATAATAATAACAGAGGAGGATCTGGAGAGGAGCAAGTAGGAACTTAGAGTAATACATTACCATCTTCTCTAGGAACTTATACAGCTTGATCCTACCTTTGATATCTATACACCCTTACTCTTTTCAGAGAAGGGGGTATTACTCATAAGACCAGACTCTTATCTGACACTATCCTGGTATCACCTGATACAACTTTGTGTCCAGGATACTTATTATTTTCAATAACATCTACCCTCTCGCGACAAGGAGGTACATATTTTATGTCCTTTAATGGTTATATTTATTTTTTTTGGGGGGGGTTTTATTTTCCTTTACTGAATATCGTGACGTATAATGGAAATAGAGCCTACGGTATAATCTGACAGTCTTTGAAATCCCGTTAGCGTTCTATGATTTGCTAGCAAAAAAACTGTGTTTTCCTAAACCTGCTATCAGTTGTCACTCAGAATTTTCGGATAGTCTAAGCACGTAGTTCTAGAACCATTGTGGAAGATGTGTTAATAGCATTCGTGGGGATTTTCAATCTGATTTTCTGGTAATAGAAATTAGCGTTTACGTGATTTAGAGTGTTAAGCTTTTACCATTAAAATTCACTTAGATTTTCTAGCTGTTAGAACTAGTGAAACAAAATAACGCGTAGCTATTTTATACCAGATGTTCAGTTATAATGTTAATTTCACCACCCGCTTTCTCACAGAAGAAGAGACGGTTCTAGTTGACTGATTTATATGTTAGGCGCGACTGATAGTGACAGAATAGAATTCCCGTTTTATTTCATTGTGCGTATTTATTATAAGTGCTTAGTATTTAATACCATACGATGACCAACAGACGCCGACAATTTAATAAATATTAACGACAGGTGATATTTATGTAAGTGCGCGTATGGATAATTGAATAATAATTAACATTGTACGCTGATCGTTGACCGGAACAGGAGGGGAAGAGCTGCATAACTCAACCACACCTGCACTCGCTAAACGACGCGCAATAGGGTAGGCTAAAGACACCGTGTGCCTTTTAATCAGGACTGACGAAGTGGATAAGATATCGTCTTGTCCCCGTCTGTGTGCATATATATATAGCTATATGGAAAAGTAGCATTTTTCCATAAATGTTCTTTATTCCTAGCAGACTTGATCACAAGGGCGTCCAGCGGTCGTTTCTTCATTTACTGATTGGTTAATGTTGTCTTTTCTTGGCTTGTGCGTCACCAATTTCATTTGTGAGCAAGGACTTGTCCAAGATACGTGAGAAACATTTTAACTTGTAAATTTTAACTGGACTTACAAAACCCAGCAATATTTTTTTCAATTTTACCAGCCCACTGGGGTATACAAAATAACATTATACTCCCGACTCCTGACAGTCGTATTCAAGAGGATTTATCCAGATAGTTACGCTGTTTCAGAATCGGCACTCTCCATTGAGTCAGCCGATAGGATTACCATCATTTATCAATTGTAACATTTTAGCAACCAGATGTTTCCCAATACTGGAAGTATTTTCCTCAATTTGTAACTGTGAACCTCAAGAGCACGTTTTGCAACACTAACTATTCGCGGTGACATTTTGTTTATCCAGGGAAAATTAAAACACCAGATTCGGCGTTTACCTCGCTAGTCTTGACTTGTTAGAGGATGGACTGGGGCCAATTTGGGAAATAAAAACTGGCAATTTTATATTCAGGATAATTGTATTTCCAAGGATATCACCAAGAGTAGGTAAGCGTTATTGAGTGGCCACTGTATGACAGAGAGAGTGAATATGTTTCTTTGTTACATGAACTTTACCAACATTGGATTTTGCTTAAACTTGTTTATTTTACTGGGTAGCATTTAGCAGGAACTTTTTTCTTTACTGTCTATTCTGTAACATAGTGCTAACCTTTGACCTCTGGGTTATTAACTCTTTGGGTTCTTTTATCCATAGGGGGAGGGCACATTTATTCTGTTATTTTCATATGTATGTAAATCTGATTTTATTTGATCTTTCTTTAGATGTTTGATGTTGTCAAGTTTAAATGACAATAAACAACAAAAGAAACTTAACGTTGTGTGTTGGTCAGACCCATACCCGATTAACCGTAGTTTTTCACGTTTGTGTGTCTTGTTGTCACATAGCTGTGTGTATGTAGTTAAACTTATATTTCTATGTATGAGGACGGCAAGGTTGTCTTGTACTAAATTATAGTCGTATAGATAGGCTGGACTAGAGAAACTTACTCATTCCAGAGACATATCTTCTCCTTAAGCTATTCACCCGTGAAATCTATTTCTCACACCTTTTTCTCCCGTACTTATCATCATCCACTCTACTCAGACGGGACCAAAATTAACTCAAACTGGCACAGTCATTTGCAAATTGTGATAATGCATTCTTAATGTCGTTAAGTTCATCTTCTAAATCATTTACAGCTATAGTGAAAATTGAAGGCGAAATCACTGATGCCTGAGGAATCCCATTCTGTTGTTCATATATTTCTGACTTATCATTGTTCACCTGTACAACAAAATACCTGTCCTGTAAAACGTTTTCTAGATACTTATAGGTTTTACCAGTAATGCCAATCTTTTTCATTTTGTAAAGAGCTCCATCTCGCCAGCATTCATCATATGCTCTAGCTACATCTAGAAAGACTGCCACTGTTTTCTCTTTCCTCTTGAACCCTAGCTTTACATCATGTTCTAATCTTACAAGCTGGTCTACTGTACTTCTGTCTGATCTAAATCCTGACTGGTTTGGGCTACATAACTGATTTTTATTCCAGGTAGAATTTAACTCTTTTATTCACAACAGTTTCCAGTATTTTACCTAGTTGTGATGTTAAGGAGATAGGCCTATCTGAACTTACATCATGGGCTTCCTTATTGGGTTTTAGGATGGGTACTATAATAGCAACTTTCCATGCTTTTGGTATCTTTCCTAAGCTCCAGATTTTGTTATAGAGGGAAGTTATTTTGTTTATAGTTTTTTGGGTACTTTCTTAAGGATTTCATAACTAAGTATATCATGCCGTGAGGCAGTATTAGATTTCTCTTTTATTGCACTAGTTACTTCTTCCTCTGTTATATCAGCATCTAAATAGTTTGTTTCATCTATCTGATCTGGTGGTTCCTTTAAAAACTGTATCCTAAGTCTTTCTTTTCTCTCATTTTCTTCCTGTCCAAAACTAATTTTTGCACTGACTTTATAGAAATACTCAGCAAGGGCATTAGCTTTTTCTTTATCTGTTTCTGCTCTCTTTGGTAGTTTTATTGTTGGCATTATTGATTTCTTATTGTTCCCTTTGATTGCCTTAAGTTTTTTCCATACTTCTTTAATTTGAGTGCTAGGTTTAAGTGACTGACAAAACTCTTTCCAGTTGGTTTCTTTGGCTTTAAATATTATTCTGTTAGCCTCATCCTAATATGTTTATACTCATCATAATTCTCTTCTGTTCTGTTATTTCTATATTTTGGTAAGACCCTTTTTCTTCTCTCATGAATTTCTGCACAGCTTTTATTCCACCAGGCAACTGGTTCTTTATTCCACTGAGTTTTTCTTTTCTTATTAATGTTATTTATTGGTTTTAGGTGCTGTGGCATATTTTTATTTGGTATATATTTTATTGCTATGCGTATTTAATGAATTTCATTGGTCAGTGTTTCTGCCCACAAGTCAGTATGTTTGTTGTTGTTTTGATGAGGTGATGGGTGGAGAGCGGGCACTTAACAGTTGACCGTTATTGCCTCTTCTCGTTCCATCTTGGTCTACCCTGTTCAACCTGAAAATTGGTTATAATTGGAGTATTTAGTATCATTTTATTTTTTAATTTTGTATGCAATTTGAATAGCTATTAACTTTAGCAGTTGCTGATTTTAATTTATATTAGTATTTGTCCATTTTATTTTCTCTTTTGTATTGTTTCTTGATAACTATTGTACTTTACACTTGGTTTTACTTTGTATTAATATTTGTTCTTTTTGAGTAGTTTTTTTTAATTTAATACCTTGATGTCTTTCCTTGTCCTATGAGTAGTTAGTAAGTTTTTTGTCTTTTTACTTTGTGTTTTTTTTTTACTAACCTTATATGTTTTCCTTTGTTTTATGTATATATCTTTTAAGTATTGATTGGGCATCATTTGGGGCATCTATACTTAAAACCTTATCACCTGTCAAGTCTATATTGTGATTTCTATAGTAAGTTTTTAATTCAAGCCTTTGTTGTTCATACTTTTTACAGTGGATCAGGTAGTGGTCTATGTCATTCTCTTCCTGACATTCTTGGCAGTGTGGTTCTTCTATCATAAAGTATGCTGCACCGAGACGGAGACGCCACAGTTTTTTGTTTGATGGTATCTTTAATTCTTCTCTGACCTGGCACGTCCTCGTTGGTTCTTTCAGCAGTTTGAACGCGTGTCTGCCTTTTCTACTTTTCTTCCATGTTGTCTTCCATTCCTCGTTTATAGTTATCTTCACTTGGCTCTTGATTTCCGACCTTCCCAGTCCTGCTTTTATGTTGTTTTTACTTGTTCTTCCAATCTTGGCATTCTGATCTGCCAACTCGTTACCAGCAAATACCTATGTGTACTGGAACCCACACTAGTCTCACACTACATCTTCTGTTCCCTAGTGATGTATTAATTGCTAGAATTTCTTCCTTTATGTCTGGCCGGCTACATTTACCTGGGTTTTCTAGTGCTTGTAGTGATGATAGTGAGTCGGTAAATCTCGTAACAGCTTCTGGTGGGTTATCTTTGATTACTTCTAAACTTTTAAGAATTGCTACCATCTCTGCGGTAAAAATCGAAGCCCCTTCAGATACACTGTAGCTCTTTTTTATTCCCCATTGTGGTATTACAGCTCCGGCACCTAGTTGCCCACTTTCACACTTGAATCCATCAGTGTAGACGGCCAGACTTTGTTTAGTTAGTTGATCTATGAACTTTCTACTTATCATTTTGGCTTCCTTATCTTCTATGTTTTGTTTGATCTTTTCAGTAAGTGAGTAGTCTATGATTGGTGTTTTTAGTTCCCAGGGTGGTATTTTGCTTCTATATTTATTACTATTTTTAATTGTGTTTGATATTTCTTTGAGCTGCGTTTGATCTTCTATAGTTCTCCACCCTGTTGGATATCTATCTTTGTTTAAGGGGACGTCCTATACACTTGGTTGGTTTTTGATAAACGCTTTATGTGCTGGGTGGGTTACTTCTTGTGCTACTTTACTCCAATAATTTAATCTTAGTTCTTTCCGTCTTAGACCAAGGGGTGGTATGCCAAGAGCTACTTCTAGCGCTTCTACTGGTGTTGATATAAATGCACCTGTAATGGTTCTCATGGCTGCATTTTGAATCCTGTCCAGTTTTGCTTTGTTAGAAGCTGCAGCTGAGTCATAGACTATGCTGGCATAATCCAGTTTCCCCCTGATGAAAGACTTGTAGAACATAAGCATTATTTTATTGCTGGCCCCCATCCATTACCTTTTACTATCCTTAGTATATTTAGGGGTCTCCTACAGCTTTCTACTAAATTGTCTATATGTTTATTATAATTTAGTTGTTTATCTAAAGTTATGCCCAGAAATCTTGTTGTTGAGGATGTACATATTTTCTGATCTTTAATGGTTATATTGATTTTGTTATTTGTTTTAAAATTTCCTTTGCTGAATATCATACCTACTGTTTTGTTTACATTAATTTGGAAGCCACAACTTTTCATCCACTCTGAAACTTTGTCTATTTGTTTTTGAAGTTTTTGGTAAACATGGTCCAAGTTTTTTCCAGATCGCCAAATGGCATAGTCATCTGCAAATTGTGATACTGCGTTCTTTATGTCATTAAATTCATCTGCTAAATCATTTACAGCTATAGTGAAAATTGAAGGCGAAATCACTGATGCCTGAGGAATCCCATTCTGTTGTTCATATATTTCTGACCTATCATTATTCACCTGTACAGCAAAATACCTGTCCTGTAAAAGGTTTTCTAGATAC
Source organism: Oreohelix idahoensis (assembly GCA_024509875.1). Taxonomy (NCBI): domain Eukaryota; kingdom Metazoa; phylum Mollusca; class Gastropoda; order Stylommatophora; family Oreohelicidae; genus Oreohelix; species Oreohelix idahoensis. The sequence continues at coordinate 245,324 of JAMPIV010000015.1, read as the reverse complement.
CTATAGGTTTTACCAGTAATGCCAATCTTTTTCATTTTGTAAAGAGCTCCATCTCGCCAGCATTCATCATATGCTCTAGCTACATCTAGAAAGACTGCCACTGTTTTCTCTTTCCTCTTGAACCCTAGCTTTACATCATGTTCTAATCTTACAAGCTGGTCTACTGTACTTCTGTCTGATCTAAATCCTGACTGGTTTGGGCTACATAACTGATTTTTTTCCAGGTAGAATTTAACTCTTTTATACTTACTTACTTACTTAGTCGTTCCCCTTCTACCGTGAGGTGTAGAGGTTTGGAAGAGAGAGCGCCAGACCATTCTATCAGCTGTCTTCTTCCTGGCCTGGTTCCATTCTAGTCCTCGGTCCTTCAAAGATTGTCTAATGTTGTCCTCCCAGCGAACTCTGGGTCGTCCTGGAGGTCTGGATCCCTGGCTCTTTGTTTCCCATGCTTGTCGTGGTAGCCGATCTTCTCCCATTCTGCAGACATGGCCAAACCATCTTAGTTGGGACTGTTCTATTTGGGTCTGCAGCGGATGGGATTTCAGGCCTTGACGTATCGTCTGGTTGCGGACCATGTCTCTTCTTGTTACTTCAACCACTTTCCTCAGATACCTCATTTCTGAGGTTTGGATCTGGCTTTTGTGGGTTGTAGTCATTGCCCACGACTCGCATCCATATGTCAAAACTGGGACATAGGTGGAGCGGTATACAGCCATCTTCGTTTTCTTACCAACCTCTTTCTTGCTGAGGAATCCACGATTTATGGCCTGAAAAAGTCTCCCAGCCGCTGCTTTTCGAGTGGCCAACTCTTCTTTGATGCCTCCCTTTCGGTCTATAATAGCTCCGAGATATTTAAAGTGGTCGACCTGCTCCAGGACCTGTTCTTCCAACTTAATCTGATGTTTTCTTTCTTCTCGTGATATCACCATGGATTTTGTTTTAGAGCTGCTTATGACCATCCCTCTCTTCTCCAGCTCTTCCTTCCAGACTTGCAGGTTGGATTGGAGATGTGCCTCTGATTTAGCAATCAGGGCAACATCATCAGCAAATGCCAGCTCCGAAATATAGACCTGTCTCATCTTCCAGTACCCCACTGAATACTTTCTTGTTCTCTCCTTACATGCCTTGATGACATCGTCCATGAGGAGTATGAAAAGATAAGGTGACAGGATATCACCTTGTCTTACACCAGTGGTGGTCCTGAACTCTTCTGACTTATGGTTTGCTGTCCTCACATAATTTCTGCAAGACTTGTAGAAGCTCTGTATAGCATGAATCAGAGGTGCTGGAATATTCTCCCTTGCCAAACAGTCCCAAAGTTTGCTCCAGGGGACTCTGTCAAACGCCTTTTCCAGATCTATGAAACAAAGATGGATCTCACTCTTATACTCAAGGGCCTTTTCACTCAGCTGTCTGAGTGTGAAGATTAGTAACTCTTTTATTCACAACAGTTTCCAGTATTTTACCTATTTGTGATGTTAAGGAGATAGGCCTATATGAACTTACATCATGGGCTTCCTTATTGGGTTTTAGGATGGGTACTATCATAGCAACTTTCCATGCTTTTGGTATCTTTCCTAAGCTCCAGATTTTGTTATAGAGGGAAGTTATTTTGTTTATAGTTTTTTGGGTACTTTCTTAAGGATTTCATAACTAAGTATATCATGCCCTCAGGTGTAGTGGTTTTTGATGTTATTGTCTGGTTGATATGTTACCTAGTGTACTGTATGAGCCAGCTGTGAAGGCTCCTGAGATAAAGGTTTATGTGAGTTACAGAAGGCCCTTCTGCTACCACTTTACGACCTCAAACAGACCTATTCTACTATAATGAGTGTTAGCTACGTTAAAAGTCTAGGGTACTGAAATGTAATGTGTAGGTAATAAAGTACACTGACACACACATGCAAATAATAAGTCTAATAATAATAATAAACTCTACAATACACTGAACTAACACTGGCTGTTAAAGTTTAAGTTTGAAATCTTTTAAATTTATTAGTCCTGAACCAATTGTTTCTTTTGGTCAGAACATATGAAATGATAGGTCTTTATCAATGAAATGCATATATATATATTGCATAATCAAATATAACTTTTGTACATAGGTATATTATTACAATGGTTAATATTAATGGTATCTACACTGTCTTGGGAACACTAGCACTGGAAGGTTAGTTGGGGTGGCGTCATCATGCCCAATCTATGGTTACAAAGTTTATAGTCCTTAACATATGGACTGATGTTAATGTTTCTATAACACGCTTTATTTCGTTATTTATGGTGGAAATATTGAATGAATCTCCAGCAGGCCAGGTTTGCAGTTTACTGGCCTGTAATGATGTAGTACAGAATTCTTGTGGCCCACTCCTCTCAGTAGCTGGAGTAAAATGTTAGGCTGCACAAACACCCGCTCTTGTACTTCTACAAGAGTATCTGGCACAATCGTAGTGCCAGATCAGAAACTCTGAAATAAAATTTGTGCCATGTGTCAGTACTCTATTCACTGCGCCACTCTTACACAGATTGAGTCAGATCTCTCTGAGCAACGTAACACATCTCACCCAGTTGTTATCAATTAGTACAAGTTCCCCAAGACTGCATTGCATCCGAAATATGTTCAATAGTTTCCTCTTCTATTTAATAAGGTGGGTGATATGTTCCCACTGATGTCAATAATCGATCCATCTTCCATAGTCTTAGATAGGTTTTCATATATTATTAGTTTGTCTCTAGGCCCTGGACTGCGGCTGGGGACCTAGAGCAAGCACTCACTTGTCGTAATCATTTTTCATGATATGGCAGTATCAATCACTCAAAATATTAAAATAAACAAGATAAATGCTTTTTGCCTTACCACAATTCAGAAATGAGAACACAGTTACTTAGGACTAGCAAAACTCAGCTGAGCTGCTGGCTAGATTAGGGCGTCCCACTGATTTTTATTTATAAATTCCGGGAATTCACCTCTAGCATTCAAGAACTGTGTTACTGGACAGTCTTCTAACAAATGGTACAAGTGCGCGTCTCCCATTTACTAATATAAATACATTTGTCCAATCACGGACTTCCCCTCTAACTTTTTTCAAATATTCAAACTAAAAGTCAAATTTCAGTCACATCTCAGTCAAGTGTGTATTATTGTCTGTTGGTCCGTCTGTCTCTACTTGGCTTTTCACAAAAATACACTTGTTTCTTGGACCAACTACACGCAAAAACTGCACAAACCTGCCCCCTAAGTTATTTTTAGCTTCTATCCTCCGACTTTCCCCTCTAGTTCATTGCAGTTTGATTTTTGCATTTTTAGGGCTCAAGGACACCAAAATGTAACGTTAGTGAAATATGCACACAAAAAAAAAAACTGTTCGCTAGTCTGATGTGAACAATACAGTCTTTCGTCAATATCTTCCGTTTTATCTGTCCGTCTGTATAATTAAAAGTATATTATTTGTCTGCTCAAGATGGGCTATCAAACTAGCTAGGTTTTATTTTCATAACTTTATTATTAAAGAAAATCCTACTTTTCTCAAGGTTAGTTTTTTTTGAAATTTGTTTTGAACCTTCGTCCACTGCATTTGCCGCTGCATTCAAATAAAACAACCAATTTCCGTAAAAGCGTCCAAGATATGACTGTTTCTAATAAGAGCCAAGGTCCTTTTTCTACCAATTCCTTACATTGTGTCAACTAGTGGCGTGAATTTTTTCTTTAAACTACAACTTGCGTCTTTTTGCCTTTTTAGATTCAAACACGTGTTCAGTCATATTTTTTCCTTTTTATCTCCGTTTCCCCTCCCGTCTAAAAGGGTAAACCGTTTCGTCTGCATGTCTAACTAGTTAGTTTCAATGGCGGTAGAAACCGCGGGCGTAGGCGAGAATGTATCCTCGTATCTTACGTTTAATTTTATCCCTACATGTTATCTTACCCGTTATCTTTATAATTGGAGATATTTTAACGTTGTATCACTGTATTTTTCACCACACATCTCCCCACCTGAGAACATGCACTAATGCAAGTTCCAAAACCAGTGATACACATAGATAAAATTACTCCTCACGCCTGCCAACTACTCTAATTTTGATCACAGGGGTGCCTACTGAGGAAATCTGCACCGACATTCTGTGACCCCGGGATATATTCAATAATAAACTGATAAGGTTGCAACAATAAAGACCATCTCAACAATCTTGCATTTTCATGCTTGGCCTGAGATAAGAACACTAGGGGCTGGTGATCTGTCTGGACCACAAAAGTCCTACCATACAGATAGATTTGGAACTTTTTTATTGCCCAGATTAACGCTAAACATTCTTTTTCACTTGTGGAATATCCCTGCTCCGCTTTATTCAACTTGCGGCTTGCATAAGCGACTGGGTTCAGTTCCCCATTGGGTGACGAGGACCTTTGCAACAAAGCCGCCCCCAGGACTACATTACTTGCATCTGTTCTCACCACAAAGTCCTGAGTCAAATCAGGCAATTTGAGAATAGGCTTGCTAGTGAGTTTTTCCTCTTGAAATGCCAATTCACATTGCGATGACCAAACAATTTTATCTGGATTTCCTTTGCGAGTCAGATCAGTCAGAGGAGCACATATAGAGTTAAAATTTTTGATATATTTTTGGTAAAACCCACATAACGACACGAATGATCGCACGTCTTTTTTTGTTTGTGGTCTAGGTGCTCTCTGCAGTTTTTCCAAGTTCTTGGGGTCAGGGGTCATGTTACCCTGATATACAGTATGTCCCAAGAATTCCAACTCTTTGCATCCAATACAACATTTTGTTGGTCTAGCAGTTAAGTTCGCTTCCCTAAGCATATCAAATAACATATTCAGAGAGTTAATGTGTTCTTCAAATTTTTCTGTGGCGACAGGAATATCATCCATGAAATTCGTGATACATGGATTATTCAGGGGATCCAACAATTTGCGCATCATCCTAGAAAATACACTCGGAGCATTTTTCAGTCCGAATGGTAGCATGTTGAATTCATAATGTCCTTCCGAGGTGCTAAAGGCTAAATAAGGTCTAACTTCAGGCTTCACTGGAATCTGGTAATAGCCTTTGCTAAGATCCACCTTTGAAAAGTATTTTGCCTTGTTCAGTCTGGCAAATAACTGTTTTGTGTCTGGTAATGGATCCACTTGTCCTTCTGTGACAGCATTCAGTGTCCTGTAATCTATGCACAGTCTATGTTCCCCAGACGGTTTCCTCAACAAAACTACACTGGAGCTAAAAGAAGATTCACTGTGTGAAATAATCCCTTCTTTCAACAAATAATCTATTTCCTCTTTCAATGCCTTCTCCTTCGCGAACGGAATAGAATAGGCTCTCATACAGATTGGGTTTGAGTCTACCAGCTTCATGTCATACTGTAGCAAATTTGTATGTCCTGGTTTATCTGTTAATACATCTGTATGTTCCTCCAGAACCTGTTGAACTCTCTCCCTCTGATTTTTAGTCAGGTGCTTACTGACTTTTACTTCTGCGGCTGTCTCACAGGGATGTAATGGGTATTCATGTGAGGTGAGTGGTTCCTTTTGCATTTGAGTTACGATAGCCAAGGTCATTAAGGGGTGCTTTCCTGGAGTGGTCTGTCCAGATACTTCTTTAAAAGGTTTACATGATATACCTTCTCCTTCCCCTTTTTGTCAATTTTATAGTTTGTTCTAGACACCTTCTCTAGAACCGTATATGGACCTTGCCATCCAATTTGCAACTTATTCTGGCTGCCGGGTAGTAGAAGAAGCACCTTCTCTCCCACAGCTAATTCTCTGTCCTTTGCTTTCCTATTAAAGTAAGCTGCATGTTTCTTCCTGGCTTGTCTCAAATTATCATTTGCCAGTTTCCATCCAGCTTTCAGACGAGTGGTCAGCTCGTTCACATATTGATATGATGAGGTAACAGTCTCTTCTGCTTTCTCATCTGTCCAGGTCCTTAACAAAGCTTCTAATGGACCTTTTATTGTCCTCCCAAATAGCAAGGTTGCGGGAGCCATCCCGGTTGAACTATGTGGTACCTCCCGATACGCAAACAACGCGGCGGGCAGAAATTGATCCCACATATCCGGTTTTTCATGTGCCAGCTTCCTCAGGATAGAAATGAGAGTCCCATTGAACCTCTCTACCTGGCCGTTCCCTTGTGGATGGTACGGACTACAATGAAAGTGTCTGGCTTGAAATAGCTTAAAAACTTCTTCCGTTAGTTTCCCCTTGAACTGTGAGCCATTATCAGTCAAGATTTGATGCGGGAATCCTAATCTTGTGAATATTGTAAGTAGTGCCTCTGCTACATGTTTCGAATCAATTGATGGCAGGGCTACCGCCTCTCCCCACATAGAACAAGTGTCCACCAGAGTAAAGATGTAACTGTTCCTCCTCTTGGTCCGAGTGAGAGGTCCCACAATATCCACTGCAACCCTCTCAAAAGGTGTTCCCACTATGGGCATTTCCCCTAGAGTTGCAGGAGCAGTCCAATGCTTTGGAGCTACCCTTTGACATTCTGGACAGGATTTGACATATCTTTTTATATCCTCCGTTATCCCTGGCCAGACGTAATGACAAGCTATACGCTGACTTGTGGCGCTGATCCCCATGTGACCACTGAAGGGAATCGCATGCCCGAGTTCCATCACTTTATCCCTATATGAAGTGGGAAGAACCAGCTGGTTGTGACCATTTGTTCCAGTTCCGGCCTTCCTGTATAAGAGTTTGTTCTTCATAAAATATTCCCCCTTGCTCGGAGGTGTGTGGCATTTGGGCAATTTGTTAAAACATGGCTTGAGTGTCCTATCCTCAGCCTGCGCCTTCCTCATCTCTTCTGGATTGTGGTGAAGTGGGATGTTATAAATATTTATAGGGGACTTAGTGTACTGACTGAGATCAGCTGTGAAGGTATCTATATCTAATAAGAGTAGTGTATTATAGATAACCTTACTTGCTGCCACATATGTATACCTCAGTCAGAATTATTCTGAAATAGTGTGATGACTACGTTATATGTCTAGGGTATGTGTATGATGAAGTGTAAGTCATAACAACAACAGATAGATAAACAATTTAATTTATTCCACCACACTTGACAACACTGTGACACTCACATACATAAAACACTCTACGAGGATATCTTAAAGGAGTCACTGATAACTTTTCAAATAACAATATGTATTCAGTGCTGTCATGAATGTATATGTGTCCTGATTCAAATACAAAGGGAACCAGGAATCACAATCAATTTTAATTACAAGTTATATGTACAGAATTTATTAATATGATTCTTGTAGTGACAAATATTATTAATAGTATCCTATGTGTGTCAGTTGTGTAGTAGTAATATGAGGTAATACTGGTTTTGTTTTGTTCAAGCTCTGTTGGTATTTGTCATCATGACTTCAATAGTTTGTTTCTATTGGAACTAGTATTGGAGATGTTCTCAGTTCCTGGTATTAAAACAATTTAATTCCCCTCTTAATTTTATGTTACAATGTCATTTTAAGATGGGGGTACATAATGTTGAGCTCCATGGCCACACTCTCTTATCTTTCGTGATGACTGCAGTAAAAGACTCCTCTGCTCGATTACTTTAATGAGTTCTGGAGTCACCCCACTGGTTGCTATATGAACCAAGGAGTATGCTGTCCACCTCTGGCTTCAGCAAAGCTCTGACCAGGTGCTGTTCAATAACTTTAAGACCACGGTCCCTGAAACAAGAAGGTTGTACCTTCTACGTCAGAACTAATTTATACACTATTTCTACACTGAGCACAATACATCACAAACATTGAGTTCAGAGCGTTAGGCCAACTGTCAGCTTCATCTGAAATACTTTATACCAGTATTTCCCTCCCTAATGGTTACTACGCCTCTGCAATTCCAGCATTATTTCTTTCTAGTTAATAATCTAGGTGTCAGTGTACTGTTTGGCCATTCCATGCAGTTTTACTTTCCTCCGACACCTTCTGTTCAGGCTGGAGCTCTATAGGCTTTACATCATGTTCGCTACTGAACTACACATATATACAGACATAAATTATCAATTTACATTCAATTTTCATTAAAAGATATTGAATATTTCAAGCTTACCACAATTCATAGAAATAATAAACAGTTTCGTTGACTGGCAATGAATATAGCACAACTCCGATCTGCCGATGTCCCAGGCTTTATTTTATAAAAAATATACACTGGTGCTCAACGCACTGCTTCTTAGTAGGTTTATTACAAGATGTGGCAATGAACAGACGCTCTGAATTGAGTATATTCGCAGCTCTACCCAATCAAACCATGTCTACACATCTTTTCAAAAAAGTACCCCTTCTATTCGTTTCCCATAACAACACAAGATAGTATTTATAGCCCGACCAATCGGGTTTAGTCTTACATTTGTGGCGCTCCAATCAAATAGGAGTTAACATGGTAGGCTATTTCTGTAACGTAATGTTTTTTTCAAACACGTTATAAAAAAAATTTTATGAGCAGAAATGATTTCATGCTGTCAGGCACCCCCACTATTTTATTTTGGTTATAATTTGGTAATTCCTAGACTATTTGCGTAACGTTTTACATATTCTTTGTTAGCAAGTCTTAAGGAATCCAATTATATAAGTTTAATGGAGCTAAGTGGCTGCGTTCAAAATATGTATTTTCCAGGATAGTCGTGTAGTTGTTTTTTTATTTTTTATGTTAGAACCGCCACCTGTCCTGCTGTACTGTCAGACTAATGTCAGGATTTCGGACATAAAACAGTAGAATGTCAGGTTTCCCCAATAAGCGTTTTTCAGGGTTTAAAACCTAACTCTGGGAAGGGTAGTGTTTTTATCACTGTCCGTCTGAAATAAAGTTAGTGCATGTGGCCTTACACGCGTGATGGCAGCAATTGTGTATCGCGCGACGCGTGTTTAGTATTGCATGCTTCCTGCCTTCATTCGCCCCTCTCTCTCTCCTGCCTTATCTGTCTTTTAGTTACGCCGTGTATAAAATGGAATGAATGAAGTATTAAATTTAGGTCATTGATCAGCTTGCGTATCTCAAGGTTTTTCCAAGAAATACAGTACACGTTTCATTGAAGAAAGCGTGCAGCGACACAGTAGGCTTTTACTATCAACGTGAAAGCGTTACAATTTGCCGACGAAGTAGAAAACAAGGGGGATTTCGAGTACAGTCATTGTGACAGCACGGTTCTTTACCATTCTTCTTTCCTTTTATTAAATTTATTTGTTAGGCTTTGCATTTACGTTTTAATTTATATATGGGGATTAGAATAATTCACGACATCTCCCCTCTTAAAACAGACATTATATGTCAGTCCTTTATTCTATATACACATATAGAAATTTATTATTATTTCTGGGGTTTACGGTGATTCTCATCACACGGATGGCGGCTTAAAAAATCCGCTCCCAAATTTGTTTTTCCAGATATATACTCAATGCTAAAATTATATGGAGCCAAAAGTAAGGACCATCGGAGTAACCTAGAGTTCTCATGCCTAGCCTGTGCTAGAAACGATAAAGGTTTGTGATCCGTTTGCAACTTAAATGCCTTCCCATATAGATAAATATTGAATTTCTTTATTGCCCATATTACTGCAAGACATTCTTTTTCGCTAGTTGAGTAGTTGATTTCAGCTTTATTCAACTTTCTGCTAGCATATGCCACTGGGCTTAATTCCCCATCCAATGCATCTGATTTCTGTAGTAGAGTTGCACCTAACCCAATATTACTGGCATCCGTTCTTACAATGAATTCTTGACTTAAGTCAGGTAATTTCAAAATAGGTTTGCTTGTGAGCTTTTCCTTCAATTCCTGGTAAGCCATTTCACATTGTGGTGTCCATGTAATGCGATCTGGATGTCCTTTACGTGTCAAATCAGTTAACGGTGCACATATGGAATTAAAGTTTTTGATATACTTCTGGTAGAAACCACATAATGAGACAAAGGATCTCACGTCCTTCTTGGTTTGTGGTCTCGGGGCTTTCTTTAGTTTCTCTAAATTCTTTGGGTCAGGGGTCATGTTTCCCTGATAAACTGTGTGTCCCAAAAATTCCAATTCTTTACATCCAACGCAACATTTGGTTGGTCGGGCTGTTAAATTTGCTTCCCTAAGTCGATTAAACAGCATATTCAGAGAGTCAATGTGTTCCTCAAATGTTTCTGTTGCTATAAGGATATCATCCATGAAATTTGTTATATATGGATTATTCAGAGGGTCCAATAATTTTCTCATCATTCTAGAGAAGACACTCGGCGCATTCTTCAATCCAAATGGCAATCTATTAAACTCATAGTGTCCTTCTGAGGTACTAAAAGCTAGGTATGGTCTAACCTCAGGCTTTACTGGAATCTGATAGTATCCTTTACTCAGATCCACTTTTGAGAAATATTTAGCTTTATTTAATCTGGCAAACAGCTGATTTGTATCCGGCAATGGATCCACCTGTCCTTCTGTAATAGCATTCAGTCTCCTGTAATCTATACAGAGTCTATGTTCTCCAGAGGGCTTCCTTAAGAGTACAACACCGGAACTATACGAAGATTCACTGTGCGAAATAATTCCTTCCTTCAACAGATAGTCTATCTCTTCCTTCAAAGCTTTCTCCTTAGCAAACGGAATCGAATATGGTTTCATACAGACAGGTGTGGGGTCTATCAGTTTCATATCATATTCCAATAGGTTTGTATGCCCTGGTCGGTCTGTTAACACCTCTGCATGATTATTTAGAACCTGTTGCACTCTCTCTTTCTGAGTTTTCGTTAAATGTGTACTGATTTTCACCTGTGCTGCTGTCTCACAGGGGTGTAATGGATATTCAAATGATGAAAGTGGTTCCTTTTTCATCTCCATGGCGATGGACAAGGTCAACAAGTGTGTCTCTTCCTGATGTTCTCTTTCCAAATATTTCTTCAGGAGATTCACATGATAGATTTTTTCTTTTCCCTTTCTTATCTATCTTATAATTTGTTCTAGACACCTTCTCTAAAACTGTATATGGACCTTGCCATCCAATCTGTAACTTATTTTGACTCCCGGGGAGAAGAAGCAGTACCTTCTCTCCCACAGCCAAATCTCTGTCTTTCGCCTTCCTGTTATAATAGGCAGCATGTTTCTTCCTGGCTTGTTTCAAATTTTCATTGGCAAGTTTCCAGCCAGTTTTTAAACGAGTGGTCAGCTCATTCACATATTGGTATGAAGATGTAATGTTTTCCTCTGCCTTTTCATCAGTCCACGTTCTTAACAAAGCTACATATGGACCTTTAATTTTGTGGACCTATTTGTCCATGCACCGGTATGGTCTCTTCCACTCGAAGCTCTATAGTGATGATTTTTTCTTCCCAGAATTATCATGCATAAAACGACCGCTACCAATTTTTCTTTTGGGGCTTTCTCCCCACTTAAAATTCTTGATGAGAGATTTCCTCTCTACATCCTCTTCCTCCAGTTTGTTTAAGTCCGATTGAGGGATTTTCGGCTTATCCTGGGGTAAGATATCTTTTTGCACTCTCCGCATAGTGGCCATTGTAAAACAGTTAAGTGAAGCTTGTCCGTGAAAAGGGGCTTCCCATTCCATTTGGTCCACTTTATCAAATCTATTTTTCTTTTTATTATCAGGCCTAATTTTGCCCCGTGGCGTGTCCAGGTCCTGATCAATGTTCCCACTTGTGGGTGTTCCCTCATGTGCTATGCTACACCTTTCTACAAAATTCTCAATGTCCCATCTTGCTTTGGGCCAATAATAATTGTGAGCCACCTTTTGGATAATGGTACCTATCTTCTCATGGTCCCCATCTGGTTTCACATGTAGGCTCCTTATTAAGTCTGCCCTGTATCTTTTTGGAAGAACCAGCTGTCCGTGACCATTGGATCTAGTTCCGGCCTTCCTATACATCAACTTGTTTTTCATGTAAAAATCTCCCTTGCCTGGAGTTGTATGACAAGTTGACAATTTTCTGAAACAAGGCTTGAGTGTTTTATCCCCAGCCTGTGCCTTCCTCATCTCTTCTGGAGTGGTATCCAACATAATATCCTCCTCCTGTCTTGAGGTCGACCTGACCTGAAGGGTGGCCATATACACAGGTTTCCTTCTGCAATAGTCAGTGTCATGATTGTTCATCTTACAATTTTTACACCACCTTTTTCCTTGGTTGAAAGATTTTCTTTCATCATATTTCCTTTCATCGAATTGTGGGAATTTATTTTTATTTTCATACCGTGGCCTATCAAATTGGTGTTTACCTTTGTTTTGATCCCTAGGATCAAATTTATTATAGTTTTGTGGTGCCCTAAAGTTATCCACTTGTTTCTTTTGATTACCTGTTACCTCTGCTTGAGCTGCTTGATACCTTTCAGCAACATTTAGCAACTCACCCAGCCTCTCTGCACCTTGTTCCATGAGAAACTTTCTCAGGTCTGGAGCCATGGACTCTCTTAATTGCTCTATAAGGACCATTTCCTTAAGATCTTGGGTTTTCCCCAGAGAAGTCCATTTCTCCAAGTATGTCTCTATTCGTGCAGAGAACTGGTGATAGGTTTCACCTGACAGTAGTTTAGCATTCCTAAATTTTTTCCTATAAAATTCTGCATTCTTTTCATATCTTAACAAAAGAGCCTGCTTTAGCATGTCATAATTTTCCTGATCACTTCTGCTCATTTTTGCAAAAACTTCATAAGCTGCCCCACGAAGTCCCTGAGATAACTTTAAGCTCCACCTTTCTCTCTCTAACCCATATGTGGTAGCCAATAGTTCATACCTATTTAGATAGCTCTCTATATCATCGTCTTTCTCAACAAAATGATCTAAATGAAAATTCATAGCTGAGGTTGAGGCTCCTGGGCTAGCAGTGGCATCAGAGGCAAAGGGACTGGCACCATTTTCAGGAGTATGGCCTTGAAACTCAAACTCCCTTAGTCGTAACTCATGTTCCCTTTGTAATCTCTTCTCCTCCTTTTCTGCTTCCCTCTCTGCAGTCAATCTTCTTTCTTCTGCTTCCCTTTCTGCAGCTAATTTCTTCTCTTCCCTTTCTGCAGCTAATTTCTTCTCTTCCCTTTCTGCAGCTAATTTCTTCTCTTCCCTTTCTGCGGCCTGTCTTCTTTCCTCGGCTTCCAATGCTTTAGCCTCTTTGTCAGCCTCAATCTGCAACCTCTTAGCCTCAGCCTCAATCTGCAACCTCTTAGTCTCAGCCTCTAATTTTCTTTCGGCCTCTTTTTCTAATCTTCTTTCTTCCCGTTCAATATATTTGTCACATTCCGCAGTGACATAAGAAATCATAATTTGCCCGTCCATTCCTAACTCTTTCGCAGTCTGTACAGCAGCAGATCGAAATTTTGCCAGGTCGGCCATTGTCTAACAGATAAATGTCTAAAATATTTAACTAAACAATTTTATCTATGACTAATTAACTCAGGACAATACAGGCACTGTGAGCTCAACCTTATTTATTTTCACCCAAGGATACCTTTTAATTCTTATTATTCCCTGAAGTGAATTACCCCCAATATTTTTAATAGGGAAAGATTCAAAATCCCGAGAGCGAGACCCCAATATATGTGAAGTGGGATGTTATAAATATTTATAGGGGACTTAGTGTACTGACTGAGATCAGCTGTGAAGGTATCTATATCTAATAAGAGTAGTGTATTATAGATAACCTTACTTGCTGCCACATATGTATACCTCAGTCAGAATTATTCTGGAATAGTGTGATGACTACGTTATATGTCTAGGGTATGTATATGATGAAGTGTAAGTCATAACAACAACAGACAGATAAACAATTTAATTTATTCCACCACACTTGACAACACTGTGACACTCACATACATAAAACACTCTACGAGGATATCTTAAAGGAGTCACTGATAACTTTTCAAATAACAATATGTATTCAGTGCTGTCATGAATGTATATGTGTCCTGATTCAAATACAAAGGGAACCAGGAATCACAATCAATTTTAATTACAAGTTATATGTACAGAATTTATTAATATGATTCTTGTAGTGACAAATATTATTAATAGTATCCTATGTGTGTCAGTTGTGTAGTAGTAATATGAGGTAATACTGGTTTTGTTTTGTTCAAGCTCTGTTGGTATTTGTCATCATGACTTCAATAGTTTGTTTCTATTGGAACTAGTATTGGAGATGTTCTCAGTTCCTGGTATTAAAACAATTTAATTCCCCTCTTAATTTTATGTTACAATGTCATTTTAAGATGGGGGTACATAATGTTGAGCTCCATGGCCACACTCTCTTATCTTTCGTGATGACTGCAGTAAAAGACTCCTCTGCTCGATTACTTTAATGAGTTCTGGAGTCACCCCACTGGTTGCTATATGGACCAAGGCGTATGCTGTCCACCTCTGGCTTCAGCAAAGCTCTGACCAGGTGCTGCTCAATAACTTTAAGACCACGGTCCCTGAAACAAGAAGGTTGTACCTTCTACGTCAGAACTAATTTATACACTATTTCTACACTGAGCACAATACATCACAAACATTGAGTTCAGAGCGTTAGGCCAACTGTCAGCTTCATTTGAAATACTTTATACCAGTATTTCCCTCCCTAATGGTTACTACGCCTCTGCAATTCCAGCATTATTTCTTTCTAGTTAATAATCTAGGTGTCAGTGTACTGTTTGGCCATTCCATGCAGTTTTACTTTCCTCCGACACCTTCTGTTCAGGCTGGAGCTCTATAGGCTTTACATCATGTTCGCTACTGAACTACACATATATACAGACATAAATTATCAATTTACATTCAATTTTCATTAAAAGATATTGAATATTTCAAGCTTACCACAATTCATAGAAATAATAAACAGTTTCGTTGACTGGCAATGAATATAGCACAACTCCGATCTGCCGATGTCCCAGGCTTTATTTTATAAAAAATATACACTGGTGCTCAACGCACTGCTTCTTAGTAGGTTTATTACAAGATGTGGCAATGAACAGACGCTCTGAATCGAGTATATTCGCAGCTCTACCCAATCAAACCATGTCTACACATCTTTTCAAAAAAGTACCCCTTCTATTCGTTTCCCATAACAACACAAGATAGTATTTATAGCCTGACCAATCGTGTTTAGTCTTACATTTGTGGCGCTCCAATCAAATAGGAGTTAACATGGTAGGCTATTTCTGTAACGTAATGTTTTTTCAAACACGTTATAAAAAAATTTTATGAGCAGAAATGATTTCATGCTGTCAGGCACCCCCACTATTTTATTTTGGTTATAATTTGGTAATTCCTAGACTATTTGCGTAACGTTTTACATATTCTTTGTTAGCAAGTCTTAAGGAATCCAATTATATAAGTTTAATAGAGCTAAGTGGCTGCGTTCAAAATATGTATTTTCCAGGATAGTCGTGTAGTTGTTTTTTTTTATTTTTTATGTTAGAACCGACACCTGTCCTGCTGTACTGTCAGACTAATGTCAGGATTTCGGACATAAAACAGTAGAATGTCAGGTTTCCCCAATAAGCGTTTTTCAGGGTTTAAAACCTAACTCTGGGAAGGGTAGTGTTTTTATCACTGTCCGTCTGAAATAAAGTTAGTGCATGTGGCCTTACACGCGTGATGGCAGCAATTGTGTATCGCGCGACGCGTGTTTAGTATTGCATGCTTCCTGCCTTCATTCGCCCCTCTCTCTCTCCTGCTTTATCTGTCTTTTAGTTACGCCGTGTATAAAATGGAATGAATGAAATATTAAATTTAGGTCATTGATCAGCTTGCGTATCTCAAGGTTTTTCCAAGAAATACAGTACACGTTTCATTGAAGAAAGCGTGCAGCGACACAGTAAGCTTTTACTATCAACGTGAAAGCGTTACAATTTGCCGACGAAGTAGAAAACAAGGGGGATTTCGAGTACAGTCATTGTGACAGCACGGTTCTTTACCATTCTTCTTTCCTTTTATTAAATTTATTTGTTAGGCTTTGCATTTACGTTTTAATTTATATATGGGGATTAGAATAATTCACGACATGGATGAGCATTTATAGGTTCACCTTCTTCCTCCTTTTTCTGTGACCTGGTCTGCACTGTCGCCATGATCACAGGTCTCTCGGGATTCCCCAAGAAGACGTATCTACACCCCAATATCAGAGGGTAGATTGGTTCATCTATCACAGCTGCTCTGATTTCTCCTTCCACATAGCGAGTTTTCACCGTTATCCTAGCGATGGGAAATGTCATGAGTGGTATGTCCTTAGTTGCCCCTTGTATTTCCACTGTTTCTGTGGTATACTGACTTGGGTCCACTAGGCTAGACTTCACAACTGAATCATAATCCAAACCTGTATCATATAGGCACCTTATGGTGACCCCATTACAAATAACATCCTCACAAACTGGGGGGTGATAAGGTTCCTGCTGTCCATTAGGATTAACCTTTAATCTTTGTTTCCCCGATTTCATTGCAGCAATGTTTGAAGGTTTCCTTTTACAAAATTCGGTGTTATGGTTGTCTTTCTTACACCATTTGCACCATCTTTTTCCTTGGTTTAACGGTTTTCTTTCGTTATATTTTTGGTCATTGAACTGTGAGTTTCTATCACGATAATCATTTCGTGGCCTATCAAAGTTTGTTCTGCCTTTATTACCGTGTTCTCTCGTATCAAATTTACTAAATTGCTGTGGAGCTTTAAAATTGTCTATGTGCTTCTTTTTAGGACCACTTACCTCTGCCTGGGCTGCCTGATACCTCTCAGCGACATTTAAAACCTCCCCCAACCTCTCTGCACCTTGTTCCATGAGAAAGTTTCTCATGTCTGGAGCCATGGACTCTCTTAATTGCTCTATCATGATCATCTCTTTAAGATCTTGGGTCTTCCCCAGAGCAGTCCATTTCTCCAAATAGGTTTCCAATCTGGCAGAGAATTGGTGGTATGTCTCCCCAGACAACAGTTTGGAATTTCTAAACTTCTTACGATAAAATTCACCATTCTTTTCATATCTCAATAACAAAGCCTGCTTTAGCATGTCATAATTGTCTTGGTCGTCTCTATGCATCTTAGCAAAAACTTCATAAGAAGTACCTCTCAGTCCCTGGGATAACTTAAGACTCCACCTCTCTCTCTCTCTAACCCATACGTAGTAGCTAATAGTTCGAATCTACTGAGGTACCCCTCGATGTCATCGTCTTTCTCAATAAAATGGTCTAAATGAAACCCCATAGCTGAGGTTGAGGCTCCCTGACTAGGCGTAGCATCTGAGGCAAAAGGGCTGGCACCATTTTCAGGAGCATGGCCTTGTAATTCCAGCTCCCTTAGTCGTAATTCGTGCTCCCTTTGCAATCTTCTATCTTCTGCTTCCCTTTCGGCAGTCAATCTCTTATCTTCTGCCTCCCTTTGCTGTCGTTTTTCTTCTGCCTCCAATGCCTTAGCCTCTTTGTCAGCCTCAATCTGCAGCCTCTTAAGTTCGTTATCAGCCTCAATTTGTAACCTCTTCTCTTCAGCTAACCTCCTATCTTCACTTTCAATATACTTGTCACATTCTGAAGTCACATATTGAATTAAAACTTGACCCTCCATATTCATCTCCTTCGCCGTCAGCACAGCAGCCGATCTAAATTTTGCTAGATCTGCCATACTCTAACATACAATTTAGCAATGACTAAGGTAAATTCCAAGTATATAATTACTAAGGTAAACAACAAAGTGTAATTATCAAGGCAATATATTAATTAATTAATTAATTAATTACCACTGGCTGTGAAGATTCATCAACTTTTATTTTCCACTTTTTATTTTAAGGGACACTTTTAAATTTATTCCCTTATGCCCCCACTAGTTTAATTCCCAGACCAGGAGATCCTAATATCTTTAATAACTTAATCCCCGGACAAGACCCCAATATTTGTAGTGGTTTTTGATGTTATTGTCTGGTTGATATGTTACCTAGTGTACTGTATGAGGTCAGCTGTGAAGGCTCCTGAGATAAAAGTTTATGTGAGTTACAGAAGGCCCTTCTGCTACCACTTTACGACCTCAAACAGACCTATTCTACTATAATGAGTGTTAGCTACGTTAAAAGTCTAGGGTACTGAAATGTAATGTGTAGGTAATAAAATACACTGACACACACATGTAAATAATAAGTCTAATAATAATAATAAACTCTACAATACACTGAACTAACACTGGCTGTTAAAGTTTAAGTTTGAAATCTTTTAAATTTATTAGTCCTGAACCAATTGTTTCTTTTGGTCAGAACATATGAAATGATAGATATTTATCAATGAAATGCATATATATATATATATTGCATAATCAAATATAACTTTTGTACATAGGTATATTATTACAATGGTTAATATTAATGGTATCTACACTGTCTTGGGAACACTAGCACTGGATGGTTAGTTGGGGTGGCGTCATCATGCCCAATCTATGGTTACAAAGTTTATAGTCCTTAACATATGGACTGATGTTAATGTTTCTATAACACGCTTTATTTCGTTATTTATGGTGGAAATATTGAATGAATCTCCAGCAGGCCAGGTTTGCAGTTTACTGGCCTGTAATGATGTAGTACAGAATTCTTGTGGCCCACTCCTCTCAGTAGCTGGAGTAAAATGTTAGGCTGCACAAACACCCGCTCTTGTACTTCTACAAGAGTATCTGGCACAATCGTAGTGCCAGATCAGAAACTCTGAAATAAAATTTGTGCCATGTGTCAGTACTCTATTCACTGCGCCACCCTTACACACAACACCACAAAACAACATTACACAGATTGAGTCAGATCTCTCTGACCAACGTAACACATCTCACCCAGTTGTTATCAATTAGTACAAGTTCCCCAAGACTGCATTGCATCCGAAATATGTTCAATAGTTTCCTCTTCTATTTAATAAGGTGGGTGATATGTTCCCACTGATGTCAATAATCGATCCTCCTTCCATAGTCTTAGATAGGTTTTCATATATTATTAGTTTGTCTCTTGGCCCTGGACTGCGGCTGGGGACCTAGAGCAAGCACTCACTTGTCGTAATCATTTTTCATGATATGGCAGTATCAATCACTCAAAATATTAAAATAAACAAGATAAATGCTTTTTGCCTTACCACAATTCAGAAATGAGAACACAGTTACTTAGGACTAGCAAAACTCAGCTGAGCTGCTGGCTAGATTAGGGCGTCCCACTGATTTTTATTTATAAATTCCGGGAATTCACCTCTAGCATTCAAGAACTGTGTTACTGGACAGTCTTCTAACAAATGGTACAAGTGCGCGTCTCCCATTTACTAATATAAATACATTTGTCCAATCACGGACTTCCCCTCTAACTTTTTTTCAAATATTCAAACTAAAAGTCAAATTTCAGTCACATCTCAGTCAAGTGTGTATTATTGTCTGTTGGTCCGTCTGTCTCTACTTGGCTTTTCACAAAAATACACTTGTTTCTTGGACCAACTACACGCAAAAACTGCACAAACCTGCCCCCTAAGTTATTTTTAGCTTCTATCCTCCGACTTTCCCCTCTAGTTCATTGCAGTTTGATTTTTGCATTTTTAGGGCTCAAGGACACCAAAATGTAACGTTAGTGAAATATGCACACAAAAAAAAACTGTTCGCTAGTCTGATGTGAACAATACAGTCTTTCGTCAATATCTTCCGTTTTATCTGTCCGTCTGTATAATTAAAAGTATATTATTTGTCTGCTCAAGATGGGCTATCAAACTAGCTAGGTTTTATTTTCATAACTTTATTATTAAAGAAAATCCTACTTTTCTCAAGGTTAGTTTTTTTTGAAATTTGTTTTGAACCTTCGTCCACTGCGTTTGCCGCTGTATTCAAATAAAACAACCAATTTCCGTAAAAGCGTCCAAGATATGACTGTTTCTAATAAGAGCCAAGGTTTTTTTTCTACCAATTCCTTACATTGTGTCAACTAGTGGCGTGAATTTTTTCTTTAAACTACAACTTGCGTCTTTTTGCCCTTTTAGATTCAAACACGTGTTCAGTCATATTTTTTCCTTTTTATCTCCGTTTCCCCTCCCGTCTAAAAGGGTAAACCGTTTCGTCTGCATGTCTAACTAGTTAGTTTCAATGGCGTAGGCGAGAATGTATCCTCGTATCTTACGTATAATTTTATCCCTACATGTTATCTTACCCGTTATCTTTATAATTGGAGATATTTTAACGTTGTATCACTGTATTTTTCACCACATCAGGCAGTATTAGATTTTTCATTTATTGCACTAGTTACTTATTCCTCTGTTATATCAGCATCTAAATAGTTTGTTTCATCTATCTGGTCTGGTAGTTCTTTTGAAAACTGTATCCTAAGTCTTTCTCGTCTGTCATTTTCTTCTTGTCCAAGACTACTTTTTGCACTGACTTTATAGAAACACTCAGCAAGGGCATTAGCTTTGTCTTTATCTGTTTCTGCTCTCTTTGGTAGTTTGATTGTTGGCATTATTGTTTTCCTATTGTTCCCTTTGATTGCCTTAAGCTTTTTCCATACTTCTTTAATTTGCGTGCTAGGTTTAAGTGACTGACAAAACTCCTTCCAGTTAGTTTCTTTGGCTTTAAATATTATTCTGTTAGATTCATTCCTAATATGTTTATACTCATCATAGTTTTCTTCTGTTCTGTTATTTCTATATTTTGTAAGGCCATTTTTCTTCTCTCATGAATTTCTGCACAGCTTTTATTCCACCAGGCAACTGGTTCTTTATTCCACTGAGTTTTTCTTTTCTTGTTAATGTTATTTATTGGGGTTAGGTGCTGTGGAATATTTTTATTTGGCATATATTTTATTGCTATTTTAAGAATTTCATTGGTCAGTGTTTCTGCCCACAAGTCAGTATCATCAGTTTCCATATTCCATCCCCTCCAGGTCAGATTGGAAGGCTTCCCAGCTTGCTTTTTTATAGTTAAAAGTTGGTTTCTCTGGTTCTGGGTTTGGAATGACTTTTTCATGCATGGTTATTACAATGGGCAGATGATCTGAGTTTGTGTCTTGTAACACTTCCCAATTTACATTCGCTAGGTTGTTAGTTGCTATATTTATGTCTATTGCTGAGTCTGCCCTGTTAGCTTGTGGATTAATTCTAGTTGCAGTTCCATCATTTAGTATTAGCAGGTCATTATTTTCTATTAAGTCAAGTAGGCACTTTCCTGCATTGTCTGCATGTTGTCTACCCCAAGCATAATGATGGGAATTAAAATCGCCTACTATGACTGTTTTGGGGCCTAGTCTGGTGCTTATGGCTAGTATTTCTTCATCTTTAATTGTGCCATCTTTAGCGTATAAATTTAGGATTGTTAAATTGTTTGGTTCTGCTGCTATAGTTACCTGGATATCTTCTATGTTGGTTGTATCAAATACTCCCCAGTCTACAATTTTTAATGTTTCGCTAACTAAGACTGCGACACCTCTCCTCTACCTTCTTTCCTATCGTGCCTAAGTATCTTAAAGCTCTTACAACTATATCTACTATTTGGGTTTAAATGGGTCTCTTGAAGAGCATATATAGCGGTAGTTCCTCCTGTCTCTCCAAGTAGGGGTGCAAAACTCTTTTTGATACCCCTACAATTCCACTGTATAATTCTATATCCTTTCTGTTATTGAATTTAAAAGTTAACTAGTATTCCTTTTGTTTTGTGTTAGAACTATTAGTTTGCTTCTTAGTTTGTATTGGCCCTATCCGTTGCTTGAGGCATAAGGCCTACTCTGCGTGGTGATTCTTTAATGTAATTAAAGACTTTTTTCAATATTTGGGTTTGTGACGATTCTTCTGTTTGTTCCTCTGTCATAACTCTCTCTAAGTGCTTGACCGTTTTTGTTACCCATTCTTTCCATTTAGCTTCTTGCTTTTGTTTGCCACTTTCCTTTTCTAATCCTTCTCTGTCTATGTTAATCTCCTGTCTCTGATTTTCTATCCTTTTTAGTGTAATTTCATTATCCTCTTTCAGTTCAGATAGTTTAACTAGCATCATTTCATTTTCTTCTTTCAGTGCTGACAATTTAACTACATCCTGGGCAATTTGGTGTTGTATGGCTTTCATTTCTTGTAGCATTGCCTCTGCACTTTTCAGTACATTCGTATCTTCCGAGGAAGTAGTTGAATCATCTGACTGGTTTTTTGGTGCTGTTTTGTTACTTTTTACCTGGTTCTTACTTTCTTTTGCCAACTGTGATTTAATCATTTTGACTTCCTCTTGCACACTCTTAATTTCTGTTATTACCTTAGTGCTCGTATACATATTGTTTTCCTTTATCTCTTTAATGACAGTTTTGAAAGGGGTTTTGGTTTTAATAGATTCCTTTAGTGCTTTTTTGGTCTGCTGGTAAACTGGGCAGCCCTGGAACCTGGCACTGTGGTTCCCTTTGCAGTTAATACATTTTCTGTTTGCATTATCCTTTTTATAGTCAGTATCTGACTTAGCCTTTTCGCACTGGGTAAAAGGATGCGAACCGGCACAAAACCTACATACTGCCTTCCCCCTGCAACTGTGGCGACCACGGCCAAACTTCATGCAGTTGGAGCACTGCAACACTGGGGGAATGAAGGCTTCTGTGTTTTTTTGCGCTTTCCCAAATAGTACTGTCTTGGGGGGTTCCCTACCTTCTGTTGTTATCACTATCACTAGGGTTACTATACTCCCTTTTACTTTTATTCGTTATACGTGCACCAGCTTTAAATCTGGGTTCTGTTTGGATAGGTTCTTTAACACTTCCTCACCTGACAGGGTTGGTTTATACCTTTTACCACACTTTTTCTGGTTTCTTTTGACATCTCTATTTGGATTTTGATGTTGTGGGCCAGTTGGATCATTTTTGTTTTGTCCTGCAGTTCTTGCAGTAAAGTTTTGGTTTTTTCTGTTACATTTAGTGTAAGCATTATTCCACTGTTGTGTTTTTGTATTTTGACAATGGCTTTTTTGTCAATTACTTTTTCCAGAATCACCATGATTTTGTAGTCCGGGAGAGATAGAAGCGTGGCTTCTGTTCCAGCTATTTGTGTTACTTTCACTTTTTGGGTTGTTTCCTTTCGGTTGTAGTCTTCTTTGTTTTCTCCTCTGGTTTCATGACTTGTTTATTTTGTGTTTACCTGGTTGTCCTGGTTATCATTTTCCCTGGGTCCTATCTTTTTGTTCGCTGTGCTGGTTCCTGAGCTTTCACCTTTTTTGATTATGCTTTTTGTTGTTTGTACTACTGAGCCTCCTTCCAGTTTTTCCCTTATTGTTTCTATCCTGTCCTTTATTTCTGTGTCTCTGACTTAAGGGTTCGTGGTCCTGTTTTTTACTGTCAGGTTTGGTGTTTTGACATTTTCAGATGTCTTTGCCCACGCTTTTCCCCTTCCCCGAACTGTGCTCTGGTTATCGTTGGCATTTTCCTGCCGTTTAATTTGCTACTACTCTTTTATTTTGATGGTTGAATATTTTTTAAAATTTTTATTTATTAATCTATGGTTTTTGGTTTATTTTATTTTATTTTCCTCACTACACTTCCTAAATTATACAAATATTTATAGCACTAGTTTAAATAGTCCCCTAATACTTAATATTATCTGCAATAATCTAATACTTACAACTTAACTACAAAGGAAATCACCACTTAAATTATGTATATGAAGATGGCTGCCAGATCGCACACAAGCAAATGCCACGTGTCGATTGGATCTATTTAATTTCTATTTTTATTTTATTTTATTCCAAACGATACTTAACTAGTCACCAAATACTTGATATTAAATGTTAAAAGCTAATCATCATCATCTCAACCCATAACCCGTCATGGGTCGTAGGGGTGCCATGGTGGAAGCATCAGCAGACAGGGTCCTCCACTGCTCTCTATTCTCAGCAATGCGTACAAGTGTGGAGAAACCGTGTCCTGCCCATTCTTTGATGTTATCAGCCCAGGATTTTCTTTGCCTTCCTCTTCTCCGTTTACCTTCGACTGTTCCCTGGAGGATCGTTTTCGAAAGGGAGTCATGACGAGTTACATGCCCAAACCAGGCAAGCTTTCGACGTTTCACTATTGACAAAAGTGGTTCTTGATGGCCTGCATAGGTGTTTATCTTCTCTCTAACATAGACATTTGTTTTGTGCTCTTTATAGCAAATGCGCAAAATTCTTCTGTAACATTTATGCTCGAAAGCCTGAATCCTTCGCTCCGTATCTGCAGTGAGTGTCCAGCCCTCACACCCATACAAGAGAATAGATAATACAAGTGATTTGTATAATTTGATCTTCACAGGAAAACTGATGTTACTTTTCCAGATCACATTCAACCTTGTCATGGCAGCTGAGGCCATCTCAAGTCTTGTCTTGATTTCTTTATTTGATCTTCCATCACTACATATAGTGGACCGAGATATTTAAAGGTGTTAACTTCTTCTAACGTTTGCCCATTTAACGTAATGTTGGTCGGAACATGTTTCTTATGGCTATTCACCAATATCTTGCTTTTTTCTATATTAATTTCCATCCCATATGTTCTTGTTACTTTCTCCAGTCTAGAGGTAAGGTCTTGAAGTTCTGATTCTGTTCCAGCTATCAGATCAATATCATCAGCAAAACGTAGATTACACAGAGGTCGGCCTCCAATCGATATGGTTGATTTATAATCGTAGAGAGCCTCCTGCATAATATGTTCTAGATAAAAGCTAATAGTCCTACTTAAATCAAACTAAAAAGGAATCACCACTTATATTTAATATGTCTATCTAGCGTATTTAGTAGAATTCCTAAGTTGTGAATATTCTTGCTTTCTCCTTTCTTTTTAAAAAAAATTTTTATGATATTATTTAAGAAACACTTTTAAACCTGTCTAGTAGACCTAGTTTAACAGTTATATCTAGTTCGAATTTTTACCAGGTAACTTTAATATATTTGTTGTCTTTAAAATATACTTTGATGGTTGTAATCTATGGCTTTTGGCTTATTTTATTATTTTTTCCTCATTACAATTCCTAAATTATAGCCTACAAATATTTATAGCAATAGTTAAATAGTCCCCTAATACTTTACATTAACTGCACTAATCTAATTCTAGCAACAAACTACAAAGGAAATCACCACTTGAATTATGTCTATCAAGATGGCTGCCAGATCTCACACAAGCAAATGCCACGTGGCGCTTGGGACGATTTAATTTCTATTATTTTTAATTTCTTTTTGCCGTAAAATTTAGGTGTTGATATTTACCGTCGTGTGTAGTAAATATTGTTGATAAGGGTGGATTTAGGCTGACTACTGGCCACTACAATGATAGACCACAATCTGGCCACTATGGACGTTAGAGGTATTAGTTCGAAGACGTTGATAATCCGCAGCCCAGTAGAGTACCACCCCTATAGACACCAGGGATATCATAGGTTGCAGTGTGAGGTGTCTTGTCTGGTCTGTTATTGGTTGCTGTGAGTGTGGGTGATGTGGTTCACAAGTTCACAACATATGTAGCATGACATGGGAAGTCATATAAAGGTTTAACTACTATTGACGTTTCCAATGTTTATTATCTGACGCCACAAGACAGGTAACTGTACTTCCATTTCACAATAATCCATAGTCATGACAGTTCACAAAAATCAGCATAAGTTATGTTCATCAATGCATCTGGCATATACTCAAAATGATATGGCGCTAAGGGGATTATACTGTTGGCTCCAATATTACAAAAGTGCATCAATACTCCTCTCACTGACCAGATGTGCTAAATGAGTCTAATCATAAGTCGCACGAGGATGGTGTTCCAGGAGTATAGGTCAAGCTGACCTTTACAGGCATTCCTAAGTCTAACCTCGACGTAGGTGCAATCGCTGACATAGCGACGTTCATAGAACATAGAACTGTCCTTCGGGCTAAGTATGACCCGTGTACATATTAATCTCAGGTATGAAGATACCTGGGGCGTGACTTCTAGTAGAAGAACCTCTATTTCTGTAATTCGTAAGTGAGCAGAGATCGACCATTGTCAACATAAAGTTAGATTACAGATTCGAAGCATAAATGAAGTATTACCTTGTTTCGAAATCAACACCACAAAACACACGCCTCCTGGCGTTTTTGAATCATCAAGGGAAGGACCTTGTAAGCTAAACTAACTCACAATAGGCCTCCTAATTCCCTATCAAAGAATCACAGACGCAGAAGCGTCCTATCTGCTTCACAACTTTCCATAGACTCCCCGACAGGAAAGCATCTCAAGCACACCTAACGTCCGGACATGCGCAGAACGCATACACCTGAGTAAGAATCAAACGAAACGATGAAGGGAACATTCCATATAAAGATTTGTAATAAATCGCGCCTTATATGGACAGGAATAAAAACCTCAACACTGGTTTCAATCATTCCAAGAAACAGTTGACCGATACTACCATATAAGGAGAATGACCACACATCGTTAAAAAAAACTGGACCGACGTGTCCCGTCACAAGAGAAGGTAACCATCATTGAAAATGGTAATCAAAGTCAAACTAGGGTTATCTAGCTTTGACCGAACAAAATTAAAGTGTACAATTCAGACAAGCTAATTATACAATGTCTTTAGAAAAATAATTATACAATGTCTTCGGAAAAAATTCTGTGCGTAACAGATTACCGCACCCCCTGGGAAAAAAAATGAAACTTTTTTTTGAATCCTAGAGCCAGAAAAAACAGGCTCCTAACGCACGTATGATGCGCGGATATAATGCCTAATATGAGGCTAGCTCGACGCATGGAGCGAAACTGAGATTATATCTCAGATCCTTAGAGAAAAAATTTCCCTAAGTGTACACGTATATTCCAGGGAGGTGCCACCAACATACGCCACAGTGATGGCAACATCATAATGCAAGCCAAATCATACCCATACAAATCTATGAAATTAAATATATTATCATAGTATTACACAATGAAGTGTTGTGCAAAAAGCGGTGTCATATACTAATATACCGCACTATAGAATTACACATATTCAAACAAAAAGTACATTATACAATGCATTATTAATCAATACTAATAAATCAGCTGTTCCTCGTAGACATGGATATAATCGTTACCAGAAGATGTGGACATAATCCGCTCCAAATTAGGATAGGACTTGATATACTTCATGGTTCCACAATGT
Organism: Oreohelix idahoensis; assembly: GCA_024509875.1. Lineage (NCBI taxonomy): Eukaryota > Metazoa > Mollusca > Gastropoda > Stylommatophora > Oreohelicidae > Oreohelix > Oreohelix idahoensis. The sequence goes on along the minus strand of JAMPIV010000015.1, from coordinate 218,256 downwards.
ACATATCTCGCAGACGTCAATGATGTGCTGCGAAAATATCAATAACACAAATCTTTAAGACAAATGTTAAATCTCTTAATACAGTCATCAAAATACAATATATAAATGTGGCCATGCGAACTTCTGGCCCATATATTGCTAACTAAGCCTTCTTCCGTTATGATCAAATCGGTAACAGAAAAAAGGAAATTATATGGTACAATGTTATAAATTCCCAAAAAGTGAGAAAATATGTGCTGATATGTCATTATAGTAGTGGACTGTATATCAGGAAATATATATGACAGAAGAATTAAGTGGAATCGTGTGGGCATCTACACCCGTGTGTTACCGGGGCCCGAAAGGGGAGCAAAGAATAGTAACACTGCACCCTACCACGCATGTCGTAAAAAGCGACTAAGGAGGGTATGGGCATGGGGCTGTTTACCCCATCCCGTAAAAACTTCGCACAGTGGGCTGATCACCTGCTTGCCAATCAATCTGATTACGGAAACAACGATAGATTGTTTGGTCTGTTTTTGTTCCACAAAGACGCCACTAGGCGTGGTGGAAACAGCGATAGATCGATCAATTTGTTGTTGCCCTAAGACGCCACTAGGCGTACTGGCCACATACTGCTTTGCCGGTTGATGGCTAAGGATGGAAGAAGAAGAAGAAGAAGTGTGGGCATCTGGACAGAATGTCTGCCATCACATTATCCGAACCACGGATAGCTCGCACCGTGAAATGAAAGGGTTGAAGAGCTATGGCATATCGAGTGGACCTCGAGCTCTTCAAGCTTTTTCTCTGAATAGCAGTAAGAGCTTTCTGGTCGGTTTCCACAATGAAATGTGCGCCTAGAAGGAATCTTTGCAACTTGAGAATTGACCAAACCATAGCCAATAATTCACGGTCTAAAACCGAGTAATTCCTTTCTGCAGCATTTAATTTCCTAGAGATATACATCACCGGATGCAGAGAATCAGAATACTCCTGCGTAAGTGCTGCCCCAATCCCAGTGGACAAGGCGTCACTTCGAAGAACAAAAGTCTTCTCAATAGTAGGTAACCTAAGGATAGGTGGAGATGAAAATAGAATTTTAATCTGGTCCAATGAGGATTGACATTATTGAGACCAGCGGATCAGATTAGGCGATCCTTTCTTCAGTAAAGTAGAAAGCGGTGCCATAATGGAGGGCAGATTCGGAATGAATCGTCCGTAAAATTGATTCAAACCTAAGAGACTACGCACTTGTTTTTTCGTCTTAGAAACAGAAATGTTAAGTATTTTTGAGACATTGTGGTCCTCTGTCTTTAAAAGACCATGACCAACACGATGACCCAGGAAAGAAATCTCACTAAATCCTATAAAGGCTTTAGAGGGTTTTGCAGTCAAGTTATACTCGCGAAGAGTAGACAGCAATTCGTATAAACCCAAATAATGATCTTCCCAGGAATCACTGAACAGACAGATATCGTCTAAGTATGCTATGACATCTGTACGATATGCGAGAATTCGACGCATCATGCGTACGAATGTAGCAGGAGCGTTCATAAGACCGAAAGGCATGAAATTCCTTTGGAATAAACCCCTAGGTGTAGAAAAAGCAGTAAAAGGTTTGGCTCGTTCAGTTAAAGGAACTTGCCAATAACCTTTCGATAAGTCGAGTTTGGTAAAGAATTTAGAATTAGAAAGCTTGTTTAGTAGCTCCTCCAATGAAGGCATAGGTTCAGCATCGAACTTCGTAACTTGGTTCAATTTGCGATAATCCACGCAAATGCGAATGTTATTATCCTTCTTTCGAACAATAACCATAGATGAAGAGTATGCTGAAGTGGATGGTTCAATGATTTCCAATCGTATCATTTCATCCAATTCTTTTTCGACTTGTGACTGAAAATGGATAGGTATCGGATAGGGTCTGACTCTGATAGGATTATGGTCAGTTAGTATTATGTCATGTTCAAGGACATGTGTGTGTCCCGGGATGTCGGTAAGGACATCCTGAAATGTTTGTAACATCGAAGAAACTTGTCGATGTTCCTCAGCGGAAAGATTAGGAGAAACGGTAACGTTTTTCCAAGATTCCGTTGAATGAAGTGGGATCACAGGAAGTGGAAGATTGACATCAGAAAAAGTAGTTTCCTCATCCTGTATAACTGACAGGGATGAGTAATGACCATGAGGTACTGGAGAATTGTCCGTTGCCTGGAAAATAGGCTGCAAATAGTCAGGTCTTTCATGAAATTCCGTGAGCATATTTATGTGGAAAGTTTTATGCTTTCCATCAATATCGACAACATAGTCGACATCGGAAATTTTAGAGACTATTGCATACGGACCTTTCCATGCAATAAGAAGTCTGTTCTCCCTTGACGGAAGAAGAACGAGTGCTTTGTCACCTGGACAAAGTTGACGTAGACATCTATTTTTATTTGCAAACTGCCTTGCCTTTTCTTTAGCAAATTCGGATGAAGAAGTTGCTAGTTTGCATGCCTCGATGATCTTTTGCCTAAGAGCAATGACATACTCGTAAGAAGATTGAGTCTCATCGCTAATATTATCGGCAGTGATAAGATCGTGGAGTAAAGACATAGGGCCGCGCGGTTGCGCGCCAAAGACAAGTTCAAAAGGAGAAAACCCTGTGTGTTCATTGGGGACCTCTCTATAATCGAAGAGAGCCGCGGGTAAAACCCTGTCCCAATCCTGAGGATGATCCTCAGTTATCTTCCCAAGTAAAGTTTTGAGTGTTCTATTCAAACGCTCAACTAACCCATTAGACATTGGGTGATAGATACTGCTGAGAGACCTTTTAATATGTAGCATAGACATTACCTGTGACATAGTGTCGGATATAAGTTGAGTGCCATGGTCTGACAATATTTCTCCGGGGAATCCCAAGCGAGAAAATATTAGCCAAAGAGCGTCTGCGATATCGGCAGTGGAGATGCTCTTGAGAGGTATAGCCTCTGGCCAACGTGTGCACATATCGACACATGTAAGGATAAATTGATGTCCTCTGGCCGACTTGATCCTAAAAGGACCGATAATATCTATTGCCATTTTCTGAAAAGGGCAAATAGGAATGTCAGCAGCCTGGATAGGCGCAGCATGTCGTGGTCCTTTCGATTTGACCTCCTGACACACTTTGCAAGAACGACAGTAAATTCGTATGTCCTTGCTCACAAATGGCCAAAAGAAAGCCGCAAGAACCCTCGACTTTGTACGGAAAAAACCCATATGTCCAGCACATTGCGAGTCATGAGCATGTTGCAATATTTGCAATCTCATACTCTTAGGCACAAGAATTTGAGAATGTGTAGACGTAGTCGAGTCTTGTACCATACGCACAAGTACGCCGTTCTTCATAGAAATCCAAGACTTTCTATTAGTATTCTGATTTGGATCACCTTTTTTTGCTAGAATGAAGAATTTTTGTAAAGAAGGATCTTCTTCTTGCAATTTTATAAATGAGTCACGTGAAATAATCAAGTGACTATTTTGGCTATCTACTTCTTTATTATCAGTTAATGAAGTTTGAGGTGGATCCAGAGCATGTGCTCTTGTGACCACCGAATTGGTAGCTTCAATGTTTTGCTCCTCCCAAACAGCAATCTGCTGTTGGGTACATTCCCTAACTCCGTGAATACGACCAATAATAAGGTCCGCAATAGGGTTTCGAAGGAGACACGCGTGGACATCTCCCGTAAAGAAGGGAGTAGAAATATGTATTATGGCAGTAGGATACTTTTCCAAAGTGCCACCAAATGTTACACATTTGATGACCTTTCCTGTAGCACAGGATGGATTTACAAGAGACTGCCTAACACCAATAGTAGTACATCCAGAATCAAATAGAACTGAGACTGGATTACTATTTACAAGACCCTTATGTAGTATAAGAGAACCTCTCCCGTCATGCGCAACAGCAGCAGGAAGAGCGGGAAGAGGATGACCACAGCTTAAAGTAGTTACGGTAGTCGGTTCGAACAAAGTACTGCATTGGGGACATTTAGTTGCCGTACTAAAGTCAAAGGCAGAACATGTGATAGTACTAGAGTTTTTATCATCATCACCTTGTTTACATGCTCCCTGAGACTCCTGCTGTACAGAGTTTGACTGTTGATATCTCTTTCTTTTATGTTGCGATCTACCGCGACCATTATTGCCTCTGCAATTATCATTAAACTCCCTACTGTAATTGTTATCCTGGTTTGAATTCCAGTTTCCATAACTGTCATTACCATTTCTATACTGTTGAGAACCTCTATTATATTGGTTTTGAGGTCTCCGCGAAAAATAGTTTCCTCTATACTGACTACCTTTGCGAAAATGTCTAAAATTATTGGGAGTAGTATACCGTGGAGTATCAGCTTGTCTCCAGTTCTGCGAAGAAGAATCACCCTGAAATTGATTGCTATGATTCTGAGCATAATTACGGTTACTCTTCTTATTAAAATTTTGTTGGCTACCCTGAAATTTACGCATGAAATTTGGGCCATAAGGTGCTGCCGAAGCAACTGGCAGACCTTTTACTTTAGAGTTGCTAATGGTTACGTGAGGATGCGCAGTGACATACTGGCAACAGTATTCTTCCATTTCTTTTATGTTTTTAGGCTTACGCTCATGAAGAAAAGAAAGAAAAGATTCGTTGACAGAAGACATAACCTTGTCTCTAAGTAGTAAGTCCATAAGTGCTTCATATGTATGTTCTGTCTTAGACAGCTCAACCCATCGTGAAAAAGTAAGACGTATCTTTGAAATGAATTCAGAGAATTCAACTCCATTATCTGGCAACATATTTTTAAATTGAAGACGATAGCCGTCTTCGTTAAGTTGGTACTTCTTTAACAAGACTGCCCTGATAACCTCATTGTTCTTGTCAGGCTCATCTACCATACTTAACATACTCAAAGTATCACCTCTAAGTAAATTGGACAACTGATAAACATACAGTGATTTATCTATGTTATGTGTTTTATATGCACGTTCGAATCTATCCAGATAAAACGTTATATCGTCACTGGAAGCATTGAATACAGGTAGTTTAATCTTAAAAGTACTTGCATTGAACTTATCTGACACCTTATTTGCATCATTAGCATTACCAGTGTTTAACAATTTCAACTTTTCTAACTCCAAAGCTAAGAGTTTTTCTTCATGCTCCATTTTTGCTTTTCTCTCATCAGCCTCTCTTTGTAACTTTTTCTCTTCAGCCTCTCTTTGTAACTTTTTCTCTTCAGCCTCAGCCTCTATCTCTAGTCTTTTATTTTCAGCCTCTTTTTCAAGTCTTTTATTTTCAGCCTCTTTTTCAAGTCTTTTATTTTCAGCCTCTTTTTCAAGTCTTTTATTTTCAGCATCCAATTGTAGCTGAATTTTTCTTTCCCCAGCTTCAGCTTCTCTTTTCTTTTTTTCCATTTCCATTTGGAACCTCCTTTCATCCACTTGCATCTGCAATTTCTTTTGTTCAGCTTCTATTTCCATTTTTTTCTTTTCCACCTTTAATGCTTTATCATATTCTTCTTCTTCTTCCATCCTTAGCCATCAACCGGCAAAGCAGTATGTGGCCAGTACGCCTAGTGGCGTCTTAGGGCAACAGCAAATTGATCAATCTATCGCTGTTTCCACCACGCCTAGTGGCGTCTTTGTGGAACAAAAACAGACCAAACAATCTATCATTGTTTCCGTAATCAGATTGGTTGGCAAGCAGGTGATCAGCCCACTGTGCGACGTTTTTACGGGATGGGGTAAACAGCCCCATGCCCATACCCTCCTTAGTCGCCTTTTACGACATGCGTGGTAGGGTGCAGTGTTACTATTCTTTGCTCCCCTTTCGGGCCCCGGTAACACACGGGTGATTATCATATTGAGTAGTCGCATATTCTTCCAATTTATCACCAGTCTTACCAAGGGATTTCCCTTGCTCAATAAAGTACTCAAGTGTAGACATGATGTCTAATATTATGAGTCCAAAACCTGAAATAATTAATTATCTTATTTCAACCTTAATAGTAACAAGACTTAAATAAAGTACTTGTATAATCACAATGTTTATCCCAATCTCTGTGCGAAACAAGTCTTTGACAAAGAATTTGTATTATCAAATGTATAATAATATCACCAGTCACTTCTTAATCATCAGGGCACTACACAAATTAGTGCATAACCATATATCCATCAGTTATTTATCATAGCTGCACTACACAATAGTGCATAAGCAAAAACCACCAGTTAGTTATGATAAGTGCACTATACAAACAATAGTGCATGAGCAAATATGTAACAATAGTGAAAGCTAACTATGCAAGAACTATGTAAACAATAACAAAGATCGAAGACAATGTAAACAATAACAAAGATCAAAGACAATGTAAACAATAACAAGGATCAAAGACAATGTAAACAATAACAAGGATCAAAGACAATACGAAAACATTCGCAAAAGTCAACTAAATAAACAGCGAAAACTAAAAGAAAATATCACAAATGTGATGACAAATGCGAAAATTGTAAACAAACAAATGACGTCACAATGTGTAAACAAAAATGGTGTAAAGAACTGAATAATAGAAAAGTGGAGACCTACAAATACAAACAAATCAAAACAAAACTAAAGAATGCGAAAAAATAACGAAAACAAAACTGCACATGTCGTCACAACTAACAAAAATAGCAATAAATATTGCTAACAATTTCCAATTAAGGAAATCGCTCTGTCCCTAACGACACGCTCTCAATAGATACCTCTATGACGTGGTATTATCTATGAGAGTCACCTCCCGCTGAAATATAAACATATAAATATAACAAATAACATATAACATATAACATGTAACAAAAAAACAGCAAGAATGTGAAGACATACCGAACGCTCAGTTAGAGTATAAGGGCACAGTTCACAAACAAAACAGGCCACTTAACTTCTATATGTCCAAACGTCAGCACGGTGAAGAACAGGTGATGATCAGCATTCTAAGGATGGTGATCCAACGTTTATCGACCTCTGAACTTGCTTCCATAAACAGTAATGACGCAGGAAAACGAGCTTCTGATTACTGGAAATGTTGTTTCGGCACTTGTCCTTCTTCCTTACAATGCTCGGCACTTGACTCTCTAACTGCAGTATGAGTAAATCGCTTCAATCGGCACTTGACCTTCTGAAAGCTATGAAATCGATAAACTTTCGGGCAGCGCCGGGTACTTTCACAATATAGCGGACATGCTATACGTCATTGTAGAATCTTGAAGGTAGTGCAGTATAAATTTGATTGATAATAGCTGTATGGGTTTGTTGACCCCCGTGAGTGCTGGTAACAGACGAACCAGTTATTGGCCACCACGATGATAAGGGTGGATTTAGGCTGACTACTGGCCACTACAATGATAGACCACAATCTGGCCACTATGGACGTTAGAGGTATCAGTTCGAAGACGTTGATAATCCGCAGCCCAGTAGAGTACCACCCCTATAGACACCAGGGATATCATAGGTTGCAGTGTGAGGTGTCTTGTCTGGTCTGTTATTGGTTGCTGTGAGTGTGGGTGATGTGGTTCACAACATATGTAGCATGACATGGAAAGTCATATAAAGGTTTAACTGCTATTGACGTTTCCAATGTTTATTATCTGACGCCACAAGACAGGTAACTGTACATCCATTTCACAATAATCCATAGTCATGACAGTTCACAAAAATCAGCATAAGTTATGTTCATCAATGCATCTGGCATATACTCAAAATGATATGGCGCTAAGGGGATTATACTGTTGGCTCCAATATTACAAAAGTGCATCTATACTCCTCTCACTGATCAGATGTGCTAAATCAGTCTAATCATAAGTCGAACGAGGATGGTGTTCCAGGAGTATAGGTCAAGCTGACCTTTACAGGCATTCCTAAGTCTAACCTCAACACTGGTTTCAATCATTCCAAGAAACAGTTGACCGATACTACCATATAAGGAGAATGACCACACATCGTTAAAAAAAACTGGACCGACGTGTCCCGTCACAAGAGAAGGTAACCATCATTGAAAATGGTAATCAAAGTCAAACTAGGGTTATCTAGCTTTGACCGAAAAAAAAATTAAAGTGTACAATTCAGACAAGCTAATTATACAATGTCTTTAGAAAAATAATTATACAATGTCTTCGGAAAAAATTCTGTGCGTAACAATTGTTAAATGAAATGAGACGTGGCTGGCTGTCATATATTCTCACATCACGAAGCATAATCATGAAGGCGAACACACTGAATACATAACGACATGTTTAATCGACCATCTTAGAAAACAGGAAATCGGAAGAAGTAGGTAAGCAGAAGAGTTCCCATAAGGGCAAGTAACTCTAGTCGGGAAAACAAAGTATCAGCATGGAAACGTATATACATAAACATCCCCCCTTCTTTATGAGTGAACAAAGTCATTCATTCAAGAGGGTTTCTTGCGATCTCTTTGAGGTCTCTTAGAGCAAGATGGTAGGAGAGAATGTTCCTGTTCTTTGCCAGCTTTCCCAGGACTAGAAGTAGTTGGAGTTGAAGGATCAACTTCTGGAGGATTGGAAATGTTCACTTCACTGGTGTTCTCCATGTCTGGCAAAACAACCTGTTGCTCGGGTAGAACTGGAGAGGAGACATCAATTTCCAGGTCCTCGGGATCAGGTGTGAAAGGTGTTGTTTTAGGTCTTAGATGAATTCTGTTTCTGACATATTGACCTCCATTCTCCCCTTCAACGAGATAAGATCTTTCAGAGAGCCTCTTATCAATCCTTCCAGGTTGCCAGTTTTGTTGTTCTGGGTCTTGATAGTAGACTGGCTGGTGAGACAACTTGGGCAGATCATGAGCAGTTTAATCATAATACTTCTTCACTGATCTGTCTCTCTTGCCTCTACTTTCAATAACTCTACTGTGAGATGCAACAGGTTTCACTGCAGAAGGTATCAGTGTACGCAGTTTCCTGTTGAACAGTATTTCTGCTGGACTTTGATCAAACCCTTGTCTCGGCGTATTACGAAGTTCAAGTAGTGCCTCATACGCATCTGTATTATTTTGAACAGTCTTTCTCATCATACCCTTGATGAGTTTCACAGCAGATTCAGCTAATCCATTGGCTTTATGGTGACCTGGTGCTGATTTAACATGAAGTATTCCCCATCTAGCAGTAAATGATCTGAACTGTGCAGACGTAAACTGAGTACCTTGGTCAGATACAATAACTTTAGGGACACCATAACGAGCAAAATGAGACTTCAATTTCCTGATGACTAACTGTGCTGTCATTGTAGGTAGAAAGTCTACTTCAATGAAGTTGGAGAAGTAGTCAATCAGGACTAAATAATATCGGCCTTCTATAATAAAGATGTCAGTGCCAACTTTCTCCCAGGGTGATAAACCTCTTGAGTGTTGGTTTAAAGGTTCTTTAGTATTCCTTGCCTTCGTTTCTTGACATTCTGGACAACTGTCAGCTATCTGTCGAATCTCAGCCGTCATGCCGATCCAAAACAGACAACTTCTGGCCCCAGCGCATCATGCTGTCAAATGCAAGATGAGCAGCGTGTAGCTTCTGCTTGATTTCAGGCCTCAGTGCTTTTGGGATAAGAATACGCTCTCCTTTAAGTATTATGCCTTGTTCTGTTGTCAGAGTATCACGAATGTCAAAATAAGGCATAAGCTCAGCTGGTACATCAGACTTTCTTTTAGGCCACCCATCCAAAATGGTCGACTTCAACCTCTGGAGCACGCTGTCTTTGAGAGTTTCAGCTTTAATCTTTTCCATCATCACATCTGGTATTTCAGGTAATCTTACAGGTGCATCAGCTCCTGCATTGCTCTCTCTATCAGCTAAGGAATCCAATGTGACATTATAAATACAAACTCTGGACAGTGTGTCGGCTATAAGAAGATCGGAACCTTGTACCCATTGGAATTCAAAGTCATATCGATGGCTGCGCATCAGTAAATTCTGCAGTCTTCGAGGAATTTGACTCAGAGGTTTCTTAACGATGGCCGCCAAAGGTTTATGGTCGTTGATGACTGTAACTTTCCTTCCATAAGTGTACTGGTCAAAGCGTTCCAAACCATATACAACCGCTAAGAGTTCCTTCTCAATTTGAGCCCAGCGTTGTTCTGTTTCAGTTAGAGCTCTTGAAGCAAACTCTATTGGATGACCATTTTGTAGGAGGACAGCCCCAAGTCCATAGCTGCTACTATCAACTTGAATACACAAAGATTCATCAGGATCATAGTATGCGAGTACTGGAGTAGAAGTAATCAGTTTCTTGACTCTTGAAAGCGTGTTCACATTCAGCAGACCAGATAAAGGGAGTATCCTTACGGGTAAGTTCTCTTATTGGATGAAGAACTTCTGAAAGATTGTTGAGAAACTTTGCTAGATACTGTATCATGCCGCAAAATCTGCGAACCTCATGACAGTCCTTAGGAACGGGTATGTTTAGTATTGTCTTAACCTTCTACTTGTCTGGTTCAACACCTCGAGCAGTAATAAGGTGACCCATGAAGGTAATTTCTTCTTTCTTCTCTTGAGCTTTAGCGTCAATCAGTTTAATGCCTTTCTCTTTACACCTATGTTTCAGTGCTTTGAGCTTCAGATCATGGTCATTAATCGCTTGCTGTCTGTTTAATCCACAACCTGCAATAACTATGTCATCAGCAACATTGATGCAACCACGAAGACCTTCAAGAACTTGTGCTAGATGCCTCTGGAAAATTTCACTGCTTACATTCAAGCCAAATGGTAATCTAGACCATCTGAACCTACCATAAGGTGTGATCATTGTTGTAAGTTTACTAAACTTCTCATCAAGTTTGATATGCCAGAATGCTTCCTTGATATCCAGCTTTGTGAAAATCTTGGCATTATTGAGTTCAGGCAATACATCATCCAAAGTTGGTAATCTGTAATGCTCCCTCTGCAAAGCCTCATTCAGGGGTCTAGGATCAATGCATATTCTTAAAGAACCATCAGACTTTTCAACAACAGCCATTTGGTTAACCCATTCAGTCGGTTCCTCTACTGGTATTAATATACCTCTGTTCATTAGATTTTGAAGCTCTGATTTTACCTTGCTCTTAAGTGAAAATGGTATTTTTCTGCACGGCAGTGCCTTTGGACGAATATTAGGATCAATATGCAACACAGCTTCACACAGGACACCTAGATGGTTATCAGAGTTATGATCATTATCTGAACTGTCAGTAGCCACCTTAGCAATAAATTTGTTTGTGTTGACTGTCACAAACTGTAGATCCTGCAGTGTGTTGTTGCCCAGCAAACATGTGAATCTATTTTTCACAACAGTAAACCTTATATTGTGTTTTGTCCCAGTCTTAGGATTCTCAGCAGTTAATAGAACTTCTCCCAGTGGAGTCATCTTAGTACCATTCCACATAACAAGCCTCTGTTTAGTGGGTAACAGTTGTTCTTGCATCACAAAGCGTTGACAGATTGTATTCACATCAGCTGCTGTGTCTAACTGAAATTTTACCATTTTTCCATTGACAACGAGTTGTGCAGATGTACAAGCTTTGCTAGACTTCACACAATTAAGAAAAACTTCAGAATCTTTCACTGACTCTGTGTGAACAGTATGAACTTTCTTGCATTTAACTTTGAAATGGTTTCTTCCCCCACAATTTGAACAAAACTTCCCCCATGCAGGACAATTTTTCTTAATTAATAGATGTTTCTGTCCGCAGTAATGACACTCCTTTCTAGGTTCAAAGTACCCACTGTCAGTGTTACTTTGACAGGCTTTACCAGCAGCATGCCCAGTGTGTCTCTTGGGAGGTTTATGGTTGAGTGATTTTTTCTGTACCTTTTCAACCCTTGCTTCAGAAGGTTGTACTGTATTACTCATCTCTCTTATGTCGTTTCCAGTTTGCTCGAAGACTCTGCATATGTGAATGGCTTTCTTTAGATCGAGGTCAGCTTCTCTCAAGAGCTTCTCTTGTAACCTTTTGTTGACAGTAAAGACAATTTTGTCTCTTATCATACGATCCTTGTCGTTAAAGTTGCACAAATCTGCCTTAGTTCTCAGCTTAGTCAAAAAAGAATTAAAAGGATCTTGAAGAGGTGTGTTCCAGAATCTGAACGTATGTAATACTTCATTGCTTCGTGAGCTGCAGTGGTTCTGGAGCAAATCGAGAATTTTAGTAGGATTAGAGTGGTCTCCTTCCTCTGCAAGTTGATCAAAAACTTTAACAGCTTGAGGTCCAGCACAGTGTAGGATGATGGCCGCCCAAACAGAATCAGGTTTAGAGGCCACCTCTGTTGCATGCATGTATAGTTCTAACTGTTGTCTCCATTTACGAAATGTGTCTGGTTCGACGTTATTTATGTCTAGGCAGGGTGGTAACCGAAACATGAGCCTTTCTGCCATGACGAAATGTCTAACAATGGTAATAATAGTTGCCCATCGCAAGCGAAATGGCGACAGCTTCAGACTTGAGTTGTGACACATCTGTGCCGTGATCTCATGTGACTAATTAATCCTATTTTGGCCCTACAGGCCCTGCCACATACGGGGCACACATGGTTAGAGTCGATAGTAGTGTTGCTGTGTATTCTGGCCTTTCTTGCAGCACGCTTGCCTTCTGCCTTATCAGCTAAATTCTGTTCTGCAAAGCGAGCACCTTGAGTAATGTTTGTCCGCCAGGCACAGCGATCCTGTGCGATAGTCTCCCAGGAGGAGACATCAGTTTTGAAGCTGCTCAACGATGCTTTCAGTGTGTCTTTGAAGCGTTTCTTTTGTCCCCCTGCTGTTCGCTTACCCATGGAGAGTTCGCTGTACATCAACTGCTTTGGGATGCGTTTTTCGGGCATGCGAACAACATGTCCGGCCCATCTAGTTTGGGCCCTCTGCAGCAATGTGTAGATGCTTGAGATATGTGCTCTGTTGAGGACCTCAGAATTAGATACTCTATCATGCCACTTGATCCTGAGGATCCTGCGAAGACAGCTCATGTGGAAATGATTAAGCTTCTTGGCATGTCTGCTATACACTGTCCATGTTTCACAGGCATACAGGAGGGTAGTGAGTACTATTGCATGATATACTTTTATCTTGGTGGCTGCACTAATTCCTTGTTGATCCCAGACATTTACTCTTAGTCTTCCGAAAGCTGCACTTGCCTTTGCAATTCTGTTGTTGACCTCAGAGTCGATATTCGCATCTTTGGTAAGGGTACTGCCTAGATAAGGCAGAAATCTGCGTTTTATCAGTGAGCAATGCCATGCCATCAGCGTTTAGGACCGATGATGATTGATTCGATTGAGGGCCATAAATTGCTTTCAGGGCATCATAAAAGCGCTTTGAGTCATTTATGTCTGCATACCTCTGTATCTCGTCTGTTTTATTGCTGAGCCATGCATCATGCATCTTCCTGTGCTTATTCTGGACAACTCTGCGTATATTGGTAAAGGCTGCCTTTTTGGATGTTGAGGAAGGGTTGCTTTGATAGTCTCTGTGCAAGCGATATTTTTCAGCCAGCAGTGTTTTAATATTTTCATCATTCTCATCAAACCAGTCAAAGTTCTTGCGTGTTGTATATCCCAAGCTCTCAGAGGCTACAGAGTACACAATGTGCTTTAAAGCACAATGGTATGCAAGCAATAACCTACCAACAGAAGAGTTAAACTTGGTTTTACCAGTTTATTTTCCTCTCACCTCAAGTCTATGACGTCAGCACACGTGTCAGCAGAATAGTTCGAATTCTGTAAAAATAAACACCGCTGCCACCATATTGATCTTTACCGTCGTGTGTAGTAAATATTGTTAAATGAAATGAGACGTGGCTGGCTGTCATATATTCTCACATCACGAAGCGTAATCACGAAGGCGAACACACTGAATACATAAGGACATGTTTAATCGACCACCTTAGAAAACAGGAAATCGGAAGAAGTAGGTAAGCAGAAGAGTTCCCATAAGGGCAAGTAACTCTAGTCGGGAAAACAAAGTATCAGCATGGAAACGTATATACATCAACATTAGGGTTATATTAAAATTCCAAGCGATACTTAACAAGTCACCAAGTACTTGATTTAAATGTACTAAGCTAATACTTAAATCTAACTGAAAAGCAATCGCCACTTATATTTATTAAGTCTATCAAGCGTATTAAATAGAATTCCTAAGTTATATTAACACTTCTAGCTACCAATTATCTAGAAATAACTGCACTAAGCTAATATTAAAGATAGATTTAAAAAATGTCAACTTATCTGGAAACTTGAGTAGTTCGATGAAGAATCTCCACTGTGTCTCGTCCTAAAAAGGACTATCAGGCTTGTGTAATTTGAGGTTAGCAAAAATACGTCTTACCGCTTTGGGAAACGGAAGTCGAATGACAAGTCAGTATCATCTGATTCCATGTCTTTATATCCATCACCCCCAGCTCTGATTGGAAGGCTTCCCAGTTTGCTTTTTTATAGTTGAAAGTCAGTTTCGCTGGTCCTGGGTTTGGAATGACGTTTTCATGCATGGTTATTACACTGGGCAGATGATCTGAGTTTGTGTCTTGTAATACTTCCCAATTTACATTCGCTAGGATGTTAGTTGCTATACGTATGCCTATTGCTGAGTCTGCATTGTTAGCTTGTGGATTAATCCTAGTTGCAGTTCCATCATTTAGTATTAGCAGATCATTAGTTTCTATAAAGTCAAGTAGGCGCTTTCCTGCATTGTCTGCATGTAGTCCACCCCAAGCATAATGATGGGAATTAAAATCGCCTACTATGACTGTTTTGGGGCCTAGACTGGTGCTTATGGCGAATATTTCTTCATCTTTAATTACCATTTTTAGCGTATACATTTAAGATTGCTAGATTGTTTGGTTCAGCTGCTATAGTGACCTGGATACCTTCTATGTTGGTTGTATCAAATACTTCACGGTCTATAATTTTAAATGTTTCGTTAGTTAAGACTGCGACACTCCCTCCTCTACCTTCTTTCCTATCGTGCCTAAATATCTTAAAGCCCTTACACCTATATCTACTATTAGGGTTTAAAAGTGTCTCTTGAAGAGCCTATATAGTGTTAGTTCCTCCTGTCTCTGCAAGTAGGGGTGCAAAATTCTTTTTGATACCCCTACAATTCCACTGTATAATTCTAAATTCTTCTAAGTTGAACTTTAATATCCTCTAGTTTCCCTTTTGTTTTTTGTTAAACTATCAAATTTGCTCTTATTCTGTATTTCCTGAACTCATGGGCCCATTATCTACCATGTTCTCAAGGAATACCTCATTCAGGCTTGTCATTTTGTTCAAAACTTTTTTCACTAAGTATAGTAAAAGTACTTAAACTTGTTCTTTGATAGATTCTTCTAGGTAGTTTTTGTTTTCCTGTTGTATTCCCCTTTGGTTCAGTTTCCTATTTTCAGCTGTTATGATTGTTCCTTCTCTGCCTATGTTTAGCGCTTGCCGTTCACTTTCTATTCTTTTTAGTATTATTTGATTTTCCTCTTTTAGTTCCGACAATTTAACTAGTAGTATTTCATTTTCCTCTTTTAGTTCAGACAACGTTACTACATCCTGGGCAATTTGGTGCTGTGTGGTTTTTATTTCTTCGAGCACTTCCTCTGTACTTTTCAGCGCACTCACATTTTCCAATGATGTTGCCGAATTGTCTGACTGGTTCTTTGTTTTGTTAATAACTTCCTGCTCTTTTCCTTTTGACAGTTTAGTTTTAATTATCCTAATCTCTTCTTTTACATATTTTATTTCTGCTGCAATGTTAGTGTCTGTGTTGGTGGCTTTTTCTTTCATATCTTGGATCACAATTTTGAATGGTGTCCTTGTTAAGATCGATTCTTTTAGTGCTTGTTTGGTTTGCTGGTATACCGGACAGCCCTGAAACTGGCACTGTGGTTTCCCTTGCAGTTGCTGCACTTTCTGTTGAAATGGCTTTTTTTGTAATCGGCATCAGCCTTTGCCTTTTCACACTACGCAGCGGGCTGCATACCGGCACAGTAACTGCAAATTGTCTTGCCTTTGCAGCTGTTTCGGTCATGGCGAAATTTCATGCAGTTTGAATACTGCTATACTTGGGGAATGTAGGCTTCTGTGTTTTTCTATTTTTTCTTAAACAGTAATTTCTTGGGGATTCTCTACCTTCCGTTGTTAAGACAACCACAGGTGTATCTACATTCCCTTTGACTTTTACCCTTTCGATATGCACAATCTTTATCTTGAGATGCATCCGTCCTGAGGACTAATGGTAACCGTGGTTCGGGTAATTTCAAAATGGGTTCAGTGGAAAAATATTTCTTAATGTGATTTAAGGTATTATCGCAAATCTGACTCCAACATATTTTATTAGGAGAGCCCTTCTTGAGTAACGTAGACAAAACTGAAGTAAGAGCTGGCAAATTTGGCATGAATTTGCAATAGAAGTTAATGAGTTCAAGAAGACTACGGACTTGTTTTTTTTTCTCTTAGGAATAGCAAGATTCAGAATTCTAGAGACAGTAGTATCTTCGGTTTTGAGAAAACCGTGACCGACTCTATGTCATTAATGAAATTACCTTAAATCCTATATGAATTTTAGACCAAATAAATATGCGACAGATGACTGAAGTCAATAAAATATGGCACTGTAAGGAGATAACAGTTGAGATAGACAAATCCTGGTCTTGGTACATTACCCGCTATCTCCCCAGTAAAACTTTTAGAACTGAACAGATCTGCTATATTTGGTGAGCTATGAGCATTCTCATTTTGTTCGGACAGTTGCTTCTTTACTCCACTCTGTGAGATCAGCCTTGCTAATTGCCGAGCTATTTTATTTATTTTTGGACCTCCACCATCTGTTTCCATGTTATCTTCATTACTCCCAACATGTTCTTCCTGTTCAAAAATAGTCTGCAGCATGAAAGAGTTGTAGTACACTCCTTCCTTCTCCATTAGCTCTTTATTATGTAACTGGACATCATAGTTTTCGTTGGTAGTGACAACATTGGCGGACAACATATGCTGGTGTTCTCAATCTGTGATATATTTTTTAGAACATTCCTTTATTCCAGCAATGTTTCCCACAATCAAATCTGAGACTTCATCAGATAGCAGTCATACTGTAAACCTACCACTGAAAAAAAGGAATATCAATATGTACATCAGCCAATGGATAGTATTCCACTGTCCCTCCAAACGTCATACAGTTAACCTCCCTACCTATGTGGAATGAGGGGTCAATTAGAGACTTATGCAAACCTACTGTAGTGCAACCTGTGTCACGTAAAACTGAAACGAGTTTGTTTTTCACAAAACCCCTGTGAAAATTTAATGACCTCTGTCATCATGTGAAGCTAGTGCAGGCAAAGGATGGCCACACAACAGTCTTGATATCACATTTGACTTAAAAAGAGTGTTACATTCAGAACATTTTGACTCATTAGATAAGTCTACACTATACGCATTTGCGTGATTGGTGTTATCCTTGTTTTGACTTACCTAACGTGTATTACTATTATTAGAAGAGTTAGAGTTTGTCCGTTCAACACTGCGAGAACGATTGAAATTGTTATTACCTTGGTAATTTCTATTATTATTTCTGCTATTTTGTGGGTTATTAGAATGCTTTGGACATCTACAACCTGGACAATGTTGTGATGATGTTGCATTTTGGATTCCATCTCCATAACAGTACCTGTCGCCTCTATTTTGGTCTGAGTTATCAGACCTGCTCCAACCTCTAATGGAGCGATTGAAGTTTTGTTGTGGTGAATCACCATCATAATATCGACGAAAATTCCTTTGATCAGGAGATGGTCGACTCCCAAAATTATAGCGTCCAAGAAAAGATCCAAAATTGTGATCACCATTTCGACCCGAGTTCCTGTCCATACTCTGAGATCGAGGTCTGGTGTTATTCATGTGCATTAAGCGTGCAGCACACACAGGCAAAACCTATTTGATATTAGTGTTGCTAACAACCTTTCCAGGGTGAGCTGTCATAATTGACGTCCCAAGGGTTCCACAGTTGTCAATGATTCAGGTTTGCGCTCATGTAGATAAGCCCTAAAATCTGGACGTATGGATGACAAAACTTTACCTCTTAATATGAGATCCATTAAGTCCTCAAATGTGCGATTAATTTTTAAAAATTCAATCCAACAATTGAAGCACTTCTCGATGGAGGAGATAAACTCTCCAAAGTCCTTGTTGGTATCTGGTATCAGTTTCTTAAAACGTTGTCGATAGCCATCTTCATCCAGTTGATATTTCCTTAATAGCAATGTTCTAACAGAATTATATTTGTGTTCTTCACATAATGTTTCAAAGCGGTGTAAGAAGCAAGAAATATCAACATTTTGATTAAAACTTGACAAATGAAGTTTAAAATAGGCTGTTGGTACCTTCTGAGAAGAACCCTGATTATCAGGATTAATTTGTTCATTTTCATTCGTTAACCTGAGTCTCTCAAACTCTATGGTAGCCATTTTCTGTTCATGCTCTAACGGAGCTAATCTGAGCCTTTCTTCTTTTTCAGCCTTCTTTTCTTCTATCTCAGCATGCCTTTTCCTTTCTTCTTTCTCAGCTTGCCTTTTCCTTTCTTCTATCTCAGCTTGCCTTTTCTTTCCATCTATCTCAGCTTGCCTTTTCTTTTCTTCTATTTCAATTGCAGCCAAACTCAGTTTATAATCTCTTTCTACTTCTCTTAAACGTGCCCTCTCCTCTCTAGCAATATCATCTACTGTAGTCTCTTCATTTTCTTCTTCTTTTTGTTTTGCATACTCAAGAGCAACATTTTTCAGTCTCACCCTCCATACCAAGTTCTTCTCCCTGCTTAATAAAGTAGTCCAATGTAGACATGGTGTCTTTTCACAATATATTTGACTTGGTCTGTATTTTCACTGTGTGCAATGCTGACCAATAAGCAGCACAAATGCAAATTCTTTATATACTCAAGATCAATCAAGTGTAATTGTCATAGAATATTGGAGCAAAAATAGAACAATACAAACTAGACAATAAAGAAAGTAGTGCACGCAAAGAAAAGATAAGGTACTTGTGTCTTTATTCGCCCACAAATTAAAATTGTTGAAATTTAGAAGCCAAATGGAGCACCGTACTTTTTCTTAAATTGTTTTTCTTAAATTCGGGCGCAAAAATCTGTCTTCGCGCGGCAAATCTCTCTCACAGTTCGCCAAGAGACATGTCGTCTTGGCTACTAGCACGATAACTGGTGCGCTCTCTCTTTCTCTACGGCAATTTATCCATCCGGTTGTGTGGCAGGACATCAAAGGGATTATTCGTCTGGTTGGGTGATGGTGGTAAGAGTCTCTCTTCTGTGGATTGAAGTGACGTCGATTTGTAGCAATGTAATTTATATGGTCCTGTGTAGCTTCCAGGTATCTTCCGGTCAATTGTTTAGCTTGTTTTGAACTCTAAGTATTTCTCCATGGGGGTATTATGGTGTGTCGAAGCACTTTCACTGAGCCTTAGGGGCGGCGGGGAGTGTATTGTGTTGTCTGACGCGTGGACTGGTGGGTATGGTTCTGCGAAGTGATGTTTTGTTTATGAAACCTATCTCGATCAGTCTTACCTCTAGACCTAACGTGCCATGCAGCAGAGTCAATGGGGTGGCGGGGGGGTGTATTGTGTGGTCTGATGCGGGGGCGGAGATTGATGGTTATGACTCTCGCCTGCATTATGTCGGTCACTGTTACCTTGTTTAGTTTTGTAGGTGTCTCGTATGGAGGAGGATTGTACTTGAGCTATGATAGCACCTCTAGCAATGGTTGTCGTTTTACCAGATGTGTTGACTATCATAACCGGGAAGTCTCTGTTTGTTGTGACTTCTGCTATTCCTTCCTTGTCAAATATTGACACAATCAGAGCCGGATTGACGTAGTAGCAAAAGTAGCATATGCTACGAGCCCCGCGCTTTTTGGGGTCCCGCGTCAATAAATATGTACATAATTTTTTGGTCATCTTCTAATACGAGCGTTAAACCAATGATCCTGTGATTTATGCCATCTTTAGCTCCTTTTCATTTGGTGTCACGAAATTGTGAGAGTCTCTAACACTTCACTGCCCTGCATCATAAAGCTGGTCTTACTGTAGTGAAGTCTCTAACACTTCACTCCAATGCATCATAAAGCTGGTCTTACTGTAGTGAAGTCTGTAACACTTCACTCCCCTGTATAATACAGCTACATTCATGTGCCATCCCTACCTGCCAAATGCATAATAGACTAACCCGCGCTCATTCTGCCACCCCTACCTGCGAATTACTAAATAGACTAACCCCGCGCAGGCAAATGTACGGAACCCGGTGTGGTCATTTAATTTCAGAATAGGTGAACAAAGACACAAGAACCAAAGATAATGAGAAAAAACAAATAATGACTGTATGAAAAATAAAATAAATTCTTACCACTACAAAGAATCACAGTACAGGGACGCAGTACAACATTGAAACATGTATCGAATAAACGATGGTAAGATGAGAGGGACAGAGCACAAACAATAATGATGACAAACTGAGTAGAAAAACAGTCAACAACTACAAACTACAGTAAAAACCATGACATCACAACTAAACAAATAGTGAATATAATGATTTAAAAGGAAGCGCTATACACTCAGCTCTGTTCGCCGGGGCTTCCTATGAAAAGATTATATAGTAGCCTATAGAACGCCTTGATTTCGAGACCGTCTTTCGGGGTATTTCGAAACCAAGGTCCCATCTGCTACCCACACTATAAAATCACATGAAACATAGAACACAAAGTTGGAGGACTCTACCACTAAAATTATTGACGGAAGCAGACCACGAACATTAAATCACTTAACTTATAATATTCCTCCACGTAAGACTGATGCCAGTAGGGATCAAAGAGGGAAGGCTAATCTGGTCCCAAAAATGCCTTGCTGAAGTCGGATGTGTCGGTCGAAAGGCGCAAATATCGCAGCTTCGCTGTAAACGGACACAACACAACCAACGTCCTTTTCAGGACGAACGAAGAAAAAAAGAAGTAAGACTGATGCATAAAAATCGGTGCCTCCCTGACAGCACCTAGTAGCAGTGGTAGAGTAAACTCCGGTTGTCCTCCAGCGCTCAGTCGTTTTGCATTAGACACGCCATTTTGATTTCTGCCTTGTAAACTTTCGTAGAACTTGTCCACTCGAAGGAGAGTGAAATGCTGGCTTCTCTACCTACTAGACAGTTGAAAAAAAATAAAAATAAAAAAAACACACACACCCACACAGATAGTAATACGTCTTACAAGGAGAAGGACAAGAAAAACCTACATTGCGGCCACAAGGCCTTCGTCAGGGACAGACAAACAAGAGACAGGAGGGAAAGAAAATGAGAATTAAGTAGAGAACATGAAACTATAAAAATAAGAGAAAAAAACTCCCTTAATATTAAGTCCAGTCACATGTGAAGCAAAGCAGGATGGCTGCCACTAAACTGGAAAGAGGAAGTTGACAGTACATAAAGATAAGAAATAATAAAAACAAGGACTGGAAAAGAGTGAGAAAAAAGTAATCAATAAATAATAAATAAAATAAAATAAATAAATAAAATATAAATAAATAAATAATAATAATAAATACATTTAAAACAAATAAATAAATAAATAAAAACTACCTAAAGAAATAAATAAAAACAAAAACTAAATAAAGAAATAAATAAAATAAAAAATAATAAAGGAAAAAAATAATTTAAAAAAAAAAAAAAATTTTAAATAAAATAAAATAAATAAACAAATTAAAAAAAAAATAAAAATAAAATAAATAAATAAAATTATTAAATTAAAAAAATGGTAATTAAAAAAAAAAAAAAAAAAAAAAAAAGGGTGATCGCATCAAAGTAGAAAGTCATAATACAACAGGGACTCGATAGAGAAAGGCGTCTCAGACAAAAGAATGTTGGGTATTCAAACCGTGTGGTTTGAGGCAACCCATAAGATGGATGAGTCGTTGTTCCTGGCGAAACCGACTGTTGGCGTCCGAGGAACAGTATCTGATGGCTGTCACCTGGATGTCAGTGGCACCGTGGTGGTCAGGGCCATTGAAGTGGATGGCCACAGGTGTGGAATTAAACTGAGAGATGTCATAGAGGTGTCTGCAGAATCGGTCGCCCAGTCGTGTGCCCGTTTGGCCGATGTACGTAATGGTGCAACGTTTGCATATAATAGCATAAATGACGTTGCGTGACTCACATGTGAAGCCATGGGTGATGGTGAACTTGGCGTTAGGGAACGAGACTGAACGTGTTTCGATTACATACTGACATGTCTTACATCGTGTACGGTTACATGGCTTGGTTCCAAAGTGGCCATCGTTGACGGTTTTCAGACGGCTGTGGACTAGGAGGTCCCTCAAATTTTTGTCCCGTCTATATGCCAGCAAGGGTGGCTCACTAAATGCTTCCTGCGCCACTGGGTCAGCTTGGAGGAGAGGTAGGTGGCGAAACAGGATCCTTTTGACAGCAGTGCTGTGAGAGTGATAGGTCATTATTAACTTGACTCTATCAGAGGAGGTTTTTTGGCGGGGTTTGAGGGCCTCTACACGTGAGATAGGGAGAACACGTTCTAAGGCAGAGGTAAGAACATCTTCTGGATACTGTCTGTTACGGAAGAAGTCCAACATTTCTTGTGCTCGGCATAGAAAGTTGTCATCATCTTGGCATAACCGACGGAGGCGGAGAAGTTGTGAGAAAGGCAAGGAGTCCCGACAAGCCGGAGGATGAGAGGAAGTATAAAGGAGGTAACTGTGTGCATCGGTGGGTTTGTAGTACACCGAAGTGGTGAGGTGGGGCGGAGTGATAGTGACAACAATGTCAAGGAAATTAACAGAGACAGTGGAGATGTGAGAGGTGAATTGGATCGCAGGGTGGAAGTTGTTAATGAAATTAATGAACCTAGATAGGTCAACCTCTGGCATATCGGTGAGACCTATGCCATCATCGATGTATCTATGATACATCAATGGAAAAGGTCCAGGATACTGCTGCCACACCTGATACTCCAGGTAGCCCATGAAGAGGCAGGCATAACTGGGACCCATCTTGGTGCCCATGGCAACTCCACTTATTTGGTCAAAGAACTGTCCATTGAACTCAAAGGAATTGAGTCGAAGGACCAGTTCTGCAAGGCGCAGGAGAGTCTCTGTAGCGATAGAGGGGTGCGTGCGCTGGTCCAGGAAAAACCGGAGAGCTCGGAGACTATTACCTTCTTGGAGGTACAGGTCCTTGCGCCATACCACAATGGCACCTCCTTTGTCAGCCGGTTTGATAACAATGTCATCTCTGCGGCGGAGCTTAGTAAGGGCATGAGACTCATCAGAAGAAAGGTTTGAATAACGCAGGCGTTGAGGTTGGAGCTGCTGAATGTCGTGGAGGGTATTCTGAATATATAAATCCAGAGCGTGGGAAGCCCCAGGAGAGGGTGTAAAATGTTTATTCTTGGGAGGAGCAAAGCGTGCAAAGGCATCATCTGATTCAGCCTGCGATCTCTGAGGACCATCACTGTTGCGGAAATGGAGCTGAAGTCGCAGACGGCGATGAAACCGATGGACATCTTGGAGGAGATTGTACTGATCAGAGGATGGTTGGAGAGGGACAAAGTGCAAGCCCTTGCTGAGGACTGAAAGCTCTCCCTCAGAGAGGGCAAGATCAGAGGGAATACAAACAACCTGGGAACGAGATGGAGTAGAGGAGGCAGGGACAGTCTCAGGGGTAGGACAGAGGCGGGAAAGTTTGTCCTTTTTCTGGGCGGATAAAAAATCATACAATTGCCGGTTGAGGGTATGGATAATAATGCGTATAATGGGGAAGGCAGGAAAGTAGCTGGAGGTGAGACTACGTAAGCTGAGTAGAAGCTGAGACTGCTGAGCACTGATATCTGCCAGGAGGCGGGAATGGATAGCTGCGACAGCTCGCATACGCTGGAACCCACATGTGGTCTCGATGCGCTGTAAGAGGCGATGTTCACGAGGGTGAATATGGCCAGCAGAGGGGTTGAAGTGAGAAGTGAAGCTACCTACTAGACAAGCAAGGTAGTTCCACTCATCTACACCGCTGGCCGCTGGACATCGTCGCCGTTTTGATTATAATGGCAAGCACACAAATCGTCGAGAAAAATTATCTTCTGACTTCATTAGCACACAAAAGTACACCCCCTTGCCGACTCCGCACACATAACAAAGTCAGGGTCGTGGCGGCAAAAATGTCAAACTATTGCCTCCGAAAAGTTCGTAAAATGATGCTTGATGCTTACAATTTTTCGTGATGCAGTTGTTCAAATCCCAGGCCTTGGTTACCCATCTCTGTTGCATGTTCTTTGTGATTTTGTATAGTATAATATGGTATGATATGGCCAAGGTTAATGTTCCACGAACGCAGCAACAATAACTGGTGCAAAGAGTCCAGATAAGGCTGTAACATCTCACACGCTTTATTCAGTTTACATACGACAGGCTCCATCAATAGATATATAATGACGAGTAATAATCACTGCAAAACAGGCCAACTGCAATGGGCTATCTTCTACATGAAGTATGGGCAATATGCCGTCATCAAGTCCTATGTCCGCAGTACGATCATTTTGAATACTAGTGTCGAATATCAATCAAAGAATGTCATATCACTTCTCTGTCAGTTCACACATTAATCTCTAGCATTCCTCATATCAAACATGTTCTGTGGAATTACAAAGAGCAGCGGACACTATTCATAGGAGCAAGTGCTCACATACACGCGTCTTGACACTTTGAGAACACTGGCGAAAGTCCGTTAGCAGAAGTTAACTAACGTCTGCTCTACATGCTGCTTCTGCGTAATTATTTCATTTATTATAGCAGCGTACCGTTCAAGAGGTAACTCCATTTGAGCACAGCGACGTTCCAAACTAATGAACGCTTGCATCGCGGTGTGCAAATGGAGATGTAACATGTAGTATGCGAGTAAAGGGCCACACCTGCATCGCCTGGAAGTAGCATTGTGTCTACCAGTTCACGTGAATTAAGGATCTTGGAAAGTCTTCACTACAGTTGCCACTCTGAGGTTTCAAAAAAAAAAAAAAATGAGATATCGGCGAATTAGGCTACTTTTGGGGTACTTTGTGCTATTTTTGGGCTACCTAGGGCTACTTTGGGTGACATCTAGTTGGCGTTCGTCAACTAATGAAGAAAATGACACCTAGACGGGACCAAACAAAACCTAGATCTAGGTTAATCCACCTAAGAGTGACAATGCTGGTCTACACATGATCAATGTCAGAAGTGTCTTTAACGTCAGGAAATGAAGGAGTTAAGTAAACGCCCATTAAAGATGCAAAATCCTGAAGACACCAAATGGCCGAGATGATGAAAAAGACAATGAAAAATTAATAAATTCCAGTTTGTGATTTTTTAAATACCCATCTGTAATTTTTACAAAATTTCGTTTTTAATTATTATTAAAGTGTACTGATATATTTTTTACAAATTGCAGTTGATGATTTTGTAAAAATTCCAGTTACAGTTATAAATTTTTGTTCATGTGTGGAATTCAAAATTATTTAATATTTTAAATTGGCGGGGATAATCAAAGAACTGCATTTCACACCAACTATTAATAGAGCATAGGATAATTGGATCATAGGATAGGTCTAGCGAGAAGGTGACTTACTTCACAGCTCTCTTCCACATCTACCATCTGGAACTGTGCAGTTAACTACCTGACTTGTCCTGTGTGGCGAGATGGATGGTTTTAGATGATAGTATCTTGGCTTGATCTAGATCTTCTTCTTTGATCCTTAGTCGCCGACAGTCAAAGCAGTAATTGGTCATCACGCCTAGTGGCGTCTTGTAGTGCAGCAACAAACTGCTTTCACTTTGTTCGGTCGGTGGCCATCCTTCAAACAGTGCACCAGCTCTGGTTCATTCTTTGCATCTCGGCCTCCACAGTTCTCCTCCAAGTTGTATTTGGTCGGCATCTCTTTCACTTTTCTTCAGGGGTCCATAGCATTGCTGTCCTTGTGATGGCATCGGGGTTTCTTCTGAGGACAAGGCCAACCCGACTCCAGTGACTGTCAGCTACGATGGTCGGCATGTCCTCTTGGTTACTCCGAGTAAGCAGTTCTTGGTTGGTGATGATATTCGGCCAAAAGATTCGGAGAATTTTCCTTAAGCAGATGGTGTGGAAGGAGGACAATTTCGACGTTTTCTTTTAAGTTACTCTCCAGCATTCGGCAGCATAGAGAAGCACAGAAAGTACACAGCTCTCATTTAATCTTAGTTTGGTGTTTATGCTGTACTGAGAGGACTTCCATATGTTGTTTAGACTAGCAAAGGCTGTTCTCGTTTTATGCATTTTGTTGTCAATGTCTTTACTTGTTCCGCCGTCTGGTGTTACTACGCATCCTATGTATGTAAATGTGCCCGTCTGTTCCAGCTTCTGGTTCCTTATTGTTAAGGGCTCAGGACTGCCGACATTGAGTGTCATGACCTCTGCCTTCTTTAGACTGGCGTTTAGTCCCAACCGTTGGCTATACTTATTTAGATCTAGATAGTTTTTCCACACTCGTGAAAGAGATATGGTGAACTATAGGTAGGTGTTGCAGACTTTCTTTTATGAGCTTATTTCGTATGATGTGGTGTTCTTCTTCTGTCTTTCACTGACTATTATATTCTGCTGCAACTGTGGGTTCATTTTGCTTTTCAGACATATATGTATGAAAGTGTAGTCAATAAACTTCATTTCGTATTTGATATTTTGTTGTGTTCTAGTATTACTTTGAATTCTCATTAGTATGGCAGTTTTACACATTGACCCACACGTTGAAGGTTAACGGTCAATTCAACACAACAGTCTTAACTGTAACTTTATAAACTTCTTCACAGGATAACTCTCGTATGGACGACTTCATATATATTTTAATAGCTCCAATATATACAGCATGAGTTACTCAATTAACATATTTTCCACATTGAAAGAAACTGGATACATCACAGTTCGTAGTGTATAATGCACAGGACATGGTGCGTTCATTTTAACCGTCATCATGATTGTTTATTAGCCTTATCCAAATACTTGGCACATTACCATATTTAAGCAGCGTTAATGCATCTCTGTTAATTATTTCATTATTGCTTAGGATCAATGCCTAACATTCACGTCAGACCTTTGTCTGTATAATATTCTCAATTTGGCATCACTAGCCAGGCTACACCAGCCATATCGCTTTCATTAGTGTTATACATTAACTTCGCGTTCGTAATTCTCGAATATCTCGTTTACAAATTCTTGCGTTTTATTCTTAACGCTTTACACAATTATGGACTCACCGGTCCTTAAACACATATTATTATATCAGCTTTAAAAGCATACACATCGACAGTTATATACATTAGCTAGTGGTTCTACAACATAATTCCAAACACTGCCATATGCCCGGAGGCTAAACTAAGACTCTTCTTGTTACTAGGCTTCATGCGTCATCCAACGCTTTACGCGTACCCTTTAAGTCTAGTTAGTTGAGGTGTTGCAGGGTGCGACCATCCAAATCAAGATAAAACCAAAATGCTCGTAAACCATGCAACAATCCTCAACAGTAGGGATGGCACAATATAAAGTCAGGTAGTCAACCTCACCGTTCAGATGGCATAGAAGTAAAGAACAGGCAGGTAATTCACCCTCTCGCTAGACCTAACCTATGCCTCAAGGGAATGTGAATGTAGCGCGTACTTACTCCTTACGACTGAAGATTACATTAACACAAAAAACACTGAAACATTGGAAATAATTCAGTAACTTCAAATCTAAACATTAATCTGATTGTTTTAATGATTAATAATTTAAATGGTAAAAAAAAAAAAATAAATGCGTCAAATATATATATTTATACTATATATACGGCTACTATATATATATATATATAGCTCTTTGAAAAGGGCTGAAAGCTTTATTAGCTAGTCAATACCATTCCTAACAAGGACTAGCTTACGCCATGCTGTATGGATTGTGTTTATATTTCGCAATGAAACCAAGCTTCATACGGGCATAAGCAAGAATATGTACATGAAGAGTATGCCATAAAATACACATCAAGCAACATTATCGACATGAAAAATCAAGCTGGAAATATACATCCATTTGCAATCGCACATTAATTTTCAAAGCTAATGCGTTTTACACAGTTAATAAATAAACATACCCTCAGTTTGACAACCACGACGCTGACTGGAACAGTTTTAGAAGTTACTTGCACTCAATTGGCAGAATTCTTCTACTTAGTACTTGTAGCTTCGACGCGAATATGGATCTTGCTCTCATATGATGTCGACTGTTGTTCGTACCGTATGTGTGTGCCATTTGTTTTTTTTTTTAATGTTAAACTTTTGCCTCGTTTTAGCGAGGTGCGTCCCGTTCAACCTAGTCGGTTATATTAGGGCGCATGTCCAAATATAAAAGATCCTTAAGTCTAGGGTACTCACTGTGCCATTTGAATATCCCCGTGTCCTTATATAGTGGCTGATCAGGCGACTCGGAGAGCATGCTGGATAATTTCGTTTCAACTAAATTTTGTCAGACGAAAAAGCCAGTTTTGTGTTTCTTTCGTAACAATATTTCGCAATATCTATAGAATAACCTCATGTTGTAATTTCAAACGATATTCCATAGATTTAGTCCTAGTTCTGCCTTCTTGTGCAAAACTATCATTCCATTCCAAGCAGTCTTTACTTGGATATATACCTTAATATGTGCTAATCGAGTGTTTTTGCTATATATTTACATGGTTCAAATAAGAAGTATTTCCGTCCAACACATTTTCCAGAAGATTTATCCGATCCGTAACGAAGGTTGCTGGCAAGGGGCATGTTGAACGTAATAAATCACCAGATTGTTATGCCGATTCACGACCTCATGTGTCATCTCTACCACTAGTTCACCAGTTTTCTTCTCCATTTGTGGGAACTATATATTTTTCTAAGGTCCATCTCGTCCGAAACAAAACGGTACGTCAGGGCTTCAAAATATAGCCCCGTAGACCCAACTTGGGTCACCAAGAGGAATTACGACGGTTTGGCCATGTATGTAGAATGCAAGAAGATCGGCTACTAATAATCCAGGGATCCAGACCTCCAGGACGACCTAGAATTCGCTGGAAGGACAACATTTGACCATCTCTGAAGGACCGAGGACTGGTTGGAACCAGGCCAGGAGGAAGACAGCCGATATGATAGTATGGCGTTCTCTCTGGCAAATCTCTACACTCCAGGGTAGAAGAGGAACGACTAAGTAACTACATGTGACAGTAAAAATTGCTGTCCGTTTTGACATGATGTATTAAACAAACCATATCCGCCATTGATTTGTAATGTTAATGTGACACTCATTTAATGTGATAAAATGGCAGTTAATTGTCTTTATTTTTCTTTAGTGTGCTCACAATCTACCTGTGTTGTTTGTCCTTAGAGTGTTGACAATCATTCTGAGTGTTTGCTTTGTCTTTAGTGTGCTGACAATCTACTAAAGTGTTTATTACTCTTTGATGTGTTGAAAATCTTCAAAAGTGTGTATTTTGTCTGTAGCGTTCTCACAAATGTGTGGTTTGTCCGTCGTGTGGTTAAAGTCTCTAGCAAGGTGTGTTATCTGTCGATAGCAGGGGTTCCTAACCTTTTTCGATCTCCATAACCCATTAGCTTTTAGTAAACCTTCCCGTACCCCTTTGGCTTTTAGTAAATCTTTCCGTACCCCCTTAGCTTTTAGTAAATCTTCCCGTACCCCCTAGGCTTTTAGTGCAACTTCTCGTGCCCCCTTGGCTTTTAGTAAAATTTCCCGTACCCCCTTGGCTTTTAGTAAATCTTCCCGTATCCCATTGGCTTTCAGTAAACTTTCCGTACCCCCTCGGCCTTTTGTAACACTTCCCACACCCCTTTGGCTTTTTGTAAACTTTCCGTATCCCCTTGGCTTTTTGTAAAACTTCCCGTACCCCCTTGGCTTTTAGTAAACCATCCAGCACCTCCTTGGCTTTTAGTAAACCTTCCTGTACCCGCTTGGCTGTTAGTAAACTTTCCGTACCCCCTTGGCTTTTAGTAAAACTTCGTCACTCTCAGTTTCCTGAATGATGAATACCCACAGGACCTCTGGGTCCGAGTATACATGGATGGGTCAGCACAGAATGCAGTAAAGAATGGAGGAGCAGGAGTGTACATAGAATACCCAAACAACACTAGGGATACGGTCAGAGTACCAACGGGGAAATTCTGTAACAACTATGATGCAGAAATCCAGGCAATCAAGGTGGCAACTGAGAAACTGTTGAACACCAATCTCGGTCCACAGCCTGTAGTATTCCTGACAGATGCTAGATCAGCACTCCAAGCACTTCAGTCCAGAAAATTGCCACGTATACAAGCCCTACTTTCTGAACTGTGCAACCAGCGCAGGGTAGCCATACAGTGGATACCGTCTCATTGTGGAATACCAGGAAACGAGAGAGCGGACCGACTGGCTAAAGAAAGTGCTGCAGACGAGCAACCGGATGTACCAGTTACGTACCATCAGAAGAAAAATATGATCAAATCAATCAGAAAGCCACCAACACCAACACAGGATGATTACCAATCTATGAACAGATCAGAACAAATTGTCATTCTTCGCCTCAGAACAGGACACAACCGACTCCTCAACCACATGCATACAAAATTCACGATTGGCAATTCAGCCATGTGTACATGTGGACAGGCACCCCAGACTGCGGAGCACATACTTCAAGATTGCCCCGAATATGATATATTGAGGCAAACCCACTGGCCCAGAGAAACAACACTGGAAGCAAAACTATATGGACCTCTGTATGAACTACAAAAGACAGTGAAGTTTATACAAGAAACAACATTGCAGATATAGACAATATATTTCAAGCGAACGAAAGAAGAAGAAAAAGAAAAGTAAAACTTCCTGTACCCCCTTGGCTTTTGGTAAACCATCCCGTATCCCCCTTGGCTTTTAGTAAACTTTCCCGTACCCCTTTGGCTTTTGGTAAACCATCTCGTATCCCCCTTGACTTTTAGTAAAACTTCCTGTACCCCCTTGGCTTTAAGTAAACCTTCCATACCCCTTTGGCTTTAAGTAAACCTTCCATACCCCCTTGGCTTTTAGTAAACCTTACCTTACCCCCTCAACATTTAGTAAACCTTCCCTTACCCCGTCGACTTTTAGTAAACCTTCCCTTTCCCTCTTGGCTTTTAGTAAACCATCCAGACCCCCTTTAAAATATGACAGGAAATAAATTATAGAGTTCACCATGCATATGCATATAAAAATAAACATATTAATTTTCCTAAAGAAAACGTTTATTAGGTACATAAAAACATTTCTAGTATCATATAGTTGCTAAATGTTTTACCAGAACACATTCAGTGAGATCCTTGCTTCTGTTTCTTATCAACAAAGCGTTTTACTTGTTGTTCAATTTTCACTTTATCTCCTGTGGATTTGAATGAGAGTAGACCCTACAGAAACCCTTCAGATGAGCATGCTTCCAATGTTACGTGCTGAAACAATTGGCCCACTGCCGTGTGGACATGTCCCTAATTCCCACTAACGACATGCCCAGGGAGCTCACCCTGGTAAAACTAAAGTCAGGGAGGTAAACACTGCAAAAAATTAGTGCAGGAGGAGCATGATAGTCTTGGTTCTTGGTTGACAATCCACCTAGGAGAAGGCAAACTTCACACAAACCAGGGTAGGAAAGACTCGTTAGTCCGGAAAGACAGCGTTCCTAGGAGAGACAACTCTGATGACAAACAACTGCTGCCTTGCTGGGAGGTAACGGACAACCAAAGGCTAGGGAAGTAGTCCCAAATAAATGCATGCTGAACACGGAGGACTTAGCATGTATTTGTTGAAGGCCTATGCTCATTGGGGAGCTAAAGAGTATTCTGATGAATTGATTGAAGGCTGATGGATTGGGCGGTAAGATGTACAACATAATGCAACGCAAACCGTCTTGAGATGACAGATACAAATATGACTCAACGAAGTGGTGCTCGACCCAAGTAGACCCACCAGTAGTACTCATCTCTCTCTCTCTCCAACCCAATCCAATTTATAAAAAAAAAAAAAACCAATACTCATACTTTTGGAACTTTCCAGTAGGTTAATATAGTTACTGAATATGCACGATGCCATTTGAAAT
The DNA here is from genome assembly GCA_024509875.1 of Oreohelix idahoensis. NCBI lineage: Eukaryota > Metazoa > Mollusca > Gastropoda > Stylommatophora > Oreohelicidae > Oreohelix > Oreohelix idahoensis. The sequence goes on along the minus strand of JAMPIV010000015.1, from coordinate 186,121 downwards.
AAATACCCCGTAACCTTTGACAAGTCCAGAGGTTAGAGATAGTCACGGTTGGGAACCTATGAAACAAAAGGGTACTTCTATTGTCGGTGTTCGCCGAATGCTGAAGAGTTACGGGCCGCGTTGGTGTAGTTTTTTTTTTTTAAAGCTGTTACACGCCCATTGAGGCATATTGGGAATATGGTGTTAGGCCCTGTCGTGTGGTGAGTACTGGGGCAACTACAACAGTAGTTTTTGCCAGGAATAGTCTATGAGATATTAGATATAAGGTCGCATATGCGACCGGAAATAGATTTGGTGGGCTTCTGTCATCTGGCTGTAGTAATGTAGCCCCGATTCCAATGTTACTGGCATCTGTGCGCAAGATGAATTTTCTAGTTAAATCCGGGAGCCGTAAAATCGGTTTTGTGGTGAGTTTCTCTTTTAAGAGTGCATATGCATGTTCACATTCTGCTGACCATGTCACTTTATCTGGGTTTCCTTTCTTGGTTAGCGATGTAAGCGGCGCACAGAGGCTATTAAAATCCTTTATATATCTCTGGTAGAATCCACAGAGGGATACAAATGACCGGACATCCCTTTTTGTGGACGGTCTCGGTGCATTTCTCAGCTTCTCAACGTTTTGAGTCTCGGGGAACATGGTCCCATGGGATATAGTATGTCCTAGGAACTCTAGCTGTTCACACCCAATTTGACACTTGGTTGGGCGGGCGGTTAGTCCCGCTTCTCTGAGTCTGTTAAACAGCAAGGATAGCGCTGATATATGTTCTTCAAACGATTCAGTAGCTACTAGGATATCATCCTTAAAATTGCTGATGGCGGGATGATTCAAAGGATCCAATAACTTTCGCATCATCCTTGTGAAGACACTAGGAGCATTGTTCAGTCCAAATGGCATCACATTAAACTCGAAGTGTCCATCTGGAGTACTGAAGGCTAACAGGTTCCTCACCTCAGCTTTTACCGGTATTTGATAGTACCCTTTACTGAGGTCGATCTTTGAAAAATAGCGAGCCCTGCTCAGCTTAGTAAATAGCTGGTTCTGGTTCGGTAACGGTTCTGGCTGGAACTGTGTTAACGCATTCAGCTGTCGGTAGTCGATGCACAGGCGGTGTTCTCCACTGGGTTTGCGTAACAGCACCATTCCCGCACTGTAAGGGGACTCCGACTTCGAAATTATGCCTTCCTTAAGTAAGTAATCAATTTCTTGCTTTAATGCCGTCGCCTTGGCATACGGAATCGGATAGGTTCTCATTCGGACGGGCGTAGGATCCGTTACTTCCATGTCAAACTCCATCAGGTTTGTCCGGCCCGGTTTGTCTGTCAGAGAGTCGGCGTGGTTTTCCATCAATCTCCTTACTTTTTCTTGCTGGGCTTCCGTTAAGGTGCTTATTTTCACATCTAAATGTGATTCCTCCTGTATCACCGGGTACTCTACGGATGATAATGGCTCTTCTTCCATTTGCATAGCAATGGCCATAGTCATGAAGTGCGCTGGTTCGGCAGGGGCTCGCTCGTAAAACTTCTTAAGCAGATTTAGGTGATAAATTTTCTGCTTTCCGTTCACGGCGATTTTATAGTTGGTGCGAGAAATCTTTTCCACCACTTTGTAGGGTCCCCTCCAGCAAATCTGCAATTTATTACTGCTACTTGGCAGAAGAAGTAGCACCTTCTCTCCTACTGCTAGTTCTCGGTCCTTCGCATTGCGATTGTAATATTTGGCATGTTTCCGCCTAGCCTCCCGTACTTTCGCTGTGGCTAATTCCCAGCCAGTCTTCAGGCGTTGCTTCAAGTCTGTGACGTACTGGAAGGCTGATGTGACAGTGTCGTCTGCCTTGGCATCTGTCCATGTTCTTAGTAATGCTTCTAATGGACCTTTAATAGGTCTTCCGAAGAGTAATGTGGCCGGAGGAACTCCAGTTGACGTATGCGGTACTTCCCTATAAGCAAATAATGCGGCAGGAAGATACTGATCCCAAGTTTCTGGCTTCTCCTGTGCCAAGTTCCGAAGAATAGAGGTAAGCGTCCCGTTAAACCGCTCTACTTGCCCGTTACTTTGGGGGTAATAGGGCGAAGTATGGATATGCCTAGTCTTGAATATTCTAAGCACCTCCTCTGTCAACTTGCCTCTAAATTGTGACCCGTTGTCTGTGAGAATTTCATGCGGGAAGCCCAATCTAGTAAAGATATTCAGTAAAGCGTCAGCTACATGCACTGAGTCGCATGCTGGCATGGCTATGGCTTCGCCCAAAATGGAACAGGTGTCCACTAAGGTAAGGATATGGGAGTTCCTCTTCTTAGTTCTCAGCAGAGGTCCAATTATATCCACGGCCACTCTTTCAAATGGGGTGCCCAAGATTGGCATCTCCCCAAGGGTCGCGGGTGCCGTCCAGTGTTTTGGTGCAACTTTCTGGCACTGAGGACAAGACTTGACGAAACGTTCAATGTCGCCGGTGATCCCTGGCCAATAGTAGTGGCAGGCGATCCTTTGAGTGGTGGCGCTCATTCCCATGTGCCCACTAAATGGGATAGAGTGGCCCATCTCAAGCACCTGGTTCCTATAGGTTGCAGGAACTACTAATTGGTTGTGTTCCTGTCCTTCATTTCCAGCTCGGCGATACATCAATCCATTTTTCATAAAGACCGTCTCCCTTGGTAGGTGGGTTGTGTGTCCTAGGTAATTTTTTAAAACAGGGCGCCAGTGAGGAATCTTCCATTTAGGCCCTCTTCAATTCCTCGGGGAGGATATTGGTAGGAGGTTCCTGCTCTGCGTTTTTTTTGACTGTCCTCTAGTCTGTACGGCCGCTATGACTAGTGGTTGAGTAGGTTCTCCAAGGAACACATATCTACATCCCAAGATTAAAGAGTAGATTGGTTCTTCCATTATAGCTGCACGAATCTCTCCTGTCACGTAACGAGATTCCACTCTGATAAGTGCAATTGGCAGTGTCATGGGTGCAACATCCTTCGTCGGACCTTGGATGTCGACACTCTCTTCTGTTATCTGGTCAGGGGTGACAAGAGATGCCCTGACCACCGCATAGAAAGCAAGTCCTGTGTCATAAAGGCACTCCACAGATTGTCCGTTTACGAGGACTGATTCGATAACGGGAGGATGAGAAACGTTTCCGGTCCTCTGCTCCTTCCGGGGTGACGATTTTGTCTGAAGACAGGCAGCATGTTGGGGAGGAGGTCTGCGCTTGCACTCATTAGTGTTGTGATTGTTCAGGCGACAGTACTTGCACCATTTATCTCCCTGTCTCTGGTGTGGCGCAGCATTTTTCTTGTTTTGCTCTTTGTAGTTATCTTGTTTTGCGTGCTGTTTATGCGAGATGTGTGGTTCTTTGCTTTGTTGGTCTGGTTGGGAGCGAGCAGGTTGCTTTGGCACCTGATCCGAAAGTTTCTTTCTGGCTCCTTGAGACTCCATGAGAGCATTTTGGAATCGCTCTGCCAGTGTAAGAATATTTTCTAACCGGTCATTGCCGTTTTCAGTGAGAAATCTACGCATTTCCACCGACATAGACTCTTTTAGTTGCTCTATCACAATCAGCTCTTTCAACCCGTCATAGTTCTCGGTAAAGTTTCCCAGTGTACACCACTTCACTAGGTAGTCTTCAATACGGGCTGTGAACTGTGAGAAAGTCTCTCCGGCCTCCTTCCTAGAACCTCGAAATTTTTTCCGGTAAGCCTCTGAATGAAGCTCGTACCTCACCAAGAGAGCTTTTTTCAATGCCTGATAGTCATCTTGCTCTCCGGCCGGAAGTTTATTAAAAACTTCGTAGGCGGCTCCTCTTAGGCCCTGGGAAAGTTTCAGGTTCCACTTCCGTTCTTCAAGTCCAAACCCTGTTGCAAAGCGTTCAAAGCGGTCTAAAAAGGTGTCCATGGTATCGTTCCTTTCTGAAAAAGGTTCCAGCGGAAAGTTCATGGCATTGGGTGGTGCAGGTTGCGAAGTAGGCACACCATCTGAGCGGGGTGAGCACCCTCCATCACAGTTGGAAGCCGCTGCACTTTTTGCCAGCTCTATTTGATTGGTCTGTCCCTGGATTTCCAGTTGCTTCATCTTAACTGCATGCTCTGCTGCGGCTTTCTCTTTACGCTCCGCTGCTTCTTTCCGCTCCACTGCTTCTGCTGCGGCTTTCTCCATTGTAAGTTTCTGCATTTCCATCTCTCTTTCATGGAGTTTATCAGTTTCCTCGCTTACATATTTCATCAGGTCTTTTCCACTTAACCCGAATTCACGCCCTGCCTCCATTAAACTAGCTCAAATTTTTGCGGCATCTGCCATGATATGCAGTATGGGTTTGCGAAGGGAAAAATTGGCAGTGACCTCCAAACAAATTGTTTAGACTCGCACAAGTAATTATCTCTTTAAAACCAGCTAGGTTTAAATTAGTAATCAAGTTCAAATAATCACTCACTCAGCGTATTCTGAAAATTATATAACAGATTATCTCGAAGTTTTCTATGAAAAATTTGCTAAATATTTATGATAAAAATTTTCCCAGCAGTTACAGAAAAACATAACAAAATCAGTACCCTACAGTATCCTTTGTTCTCAAAAGTGCTTACTCTGTCCGTTTGATACTCAATTTAAAAAGTATCACTCGTGCTTTAGAGATATAAATTATCCCCCATATGAAATAGACAAATTATAGTAAGAGTCAGTCTAGAAGGTAATCCCTCAAAATGCCAACAAATTTTGCAATTATCGCAACTGTATAGCAGGGATGAAAATGTGATTTATCACACTTCTAAGTCCGGGTTCACTAATCCCAAGACGAGCCCACAATTGTCGTGTGGTAAGTACTGGGGCAACTACAACAGTAGTTTTTGCCAGGAATAGTCTATGAGATATTAGATATAAGGTCTCTAGAAATTGGCTCGTTAAGAAAGAAAAAGACCTATTCGAGATAGGGACAAGAAGACAGGAATGCGAATGCTTTCCACTAGACAGTGTTTTCTAATTAATTATGGAAAGAGTTCTGTTTCCCCACGACCTTAGCTTCTGCCCTTAGATCCCGTAAAGAAAAAGCTCCCCAACCTCATCTGAGTAGAGAAATGTTCCTATAGGTGAATATGTATTACCGACAGCACGAGTGACACATTAACAAACTAGATAATGATCAAACGATCGTTGGGTTTATTAATGAAATATCCACACATATAGGGTTAGTAATGGTTAGAACGTGATGATGGTGAAAGACGATTCACACAAAACACACAGATGAGATAATAAAATTGCAGTTAATTAAGTAATAGTTAATTAAGAATGAACTGGTGTAAAGTGAAATGATGATGTGATATGATACGTGTTACCAAAATGGTGAGTACTCTACACAGTCCATGTGTCTCTAAATGCTTCGCACTGATATGACGATTCACGTGTAGGCATACAATGTCCCAAGTTGTTATATGTTATGTCGAGTGGGGTATCTCTAAGCCGAGGACGTTCTGATGAATACTGTTGTCGTACGGAGAACGCTGACGAGATATCTATGTATATTCCTTCACTGTTTGAGTATATCTCTGTAGTGTGGATCAACAGTTAATAGTTGTCATATGAAGAAAAAGTCTGTTGTCTAATCTCCCGACGGTACTGGTCAGACTGGATATCTTCACGAAATGTTAGTGATATGTAGACTCATAATCTTGCTTATGTAGTCGTGATTCATATACTTTCGAGTCTGCTTCATAGAATGCGCTTAAGAGGGTGCTGCACTTGCTATAAATATGCGATTCCTCTTTTGAGCTCTTTTGCTTGACTTCAGATAATAATGATCTTTCGAGTGATTTGAATTTATGATGACTCTGTATTGAACTTGTGAGCAAGCAGTATATGGTGACGAGAAATGCTGCGTCCACCTTCTGACTTGTGGGTGAGACAATATTCCTTTTTAATTGAGGAATGAAAGATGTCCTGGGGCGAATTCTGCTAGCCAAATGTCCGTTTTTGATAACTTATTTCTGGTTAGACGTCAGACACGTTGCGTGTAGACTCAGACTTCTGATGAACTGAAGATACACAAAAGTCTTCGTAAGTTTTTCACATTTAACATCACTGGTTGACTTTCATTTAAACTACTGCTCATAATTCATCTCTCTCTCTGAGTTCAATTCTAATGATGTTAAATATCTTGTGCATGAGAGTGTGTGCGCATGGGAGACTGTGATGATGATGAACTATTAATTACCTCCTATCATCTTCTAGGAAAATCTTCTGATTTTATTAATCAGTTATGCCAAGAATTATTTGAAACTTTGTCTTTCGCACATTTTAGCTGTGAGGTTAAAATAAACAAAAATTAAAAAAAATGTATTAATAATCTGTATAAGATCTACTAACCTTCTTTTCCCTTCGCAAAATCCTTTAAGAACACAATTCATCACAGAACTGAATTATATCCACTCTGAATAAACACGTGTTTAATCTCTTCCTCACAATGTAAAAAACTGGACTCCTTCCTAGAACAAGCTACGCACTAGATTATATTTCTGCCCGTCCAATATGGGTTTCTTGTACAGCTCCGCCCATACCAACCAATCTTTAATGGCCCCTCTGGTTACTCATTCACAGGATCGCTCTTGTCCCCTGTCAGTCCAAACGTGGGTGTAGTTTGACCTCTGATTGTTTATTGTTCACCTGGCCAAGGTGGGCGTCCAATGTGGTAAACCAACGCTTGTCTGAACCGCGGCCGACCAAAGATAACACCATTACAGCATGAGACGTTTTCCCCTGGCCAATCTGGGCGTCCAATGTGGTGTCACAGAAATTACAGCATGCCCAGATGTTTGATTAGGATGACCAGATGTGTTTTTACCAGATTTATCACGATGCAATGTGGGCTTCAAACGATAATGTCGGGCATGGGGACTCAATCAAAGGACTTTTATTTTCCCCGATGAAAGAACAAATGTGGTTCTCTAGATACCGGTCGCGAGTAATCACAACGATGAAATAGCAAATGTGGGTCGCAAATATGGGATGAAAGAGCAAATGTCGGAGAAAATACAATATGAAAAATGTAGGAAAAGATGGAGCAAAAAGGCCTTTGCGCTCGTTTATCACAGGCCCATATTTTTCTTGACCATCGGCACACTAGGGGTGATGTGGTCAGCATCACGCCGACCGCATTAACCTTCCCAGAGTTGTTCTGGTACCCAATTGGGGCTGGGTCGACCCAGGAGCCGTTTGCGGCCTAAAAAAACCCCCACCTCATCTGGGGATCGAACCACAGACCACTGAGTTAGGAAGCCAGTGCACTAACCACTATGCTACCTCGGTTCCCGGTTGATGTAGCTGGCAGTTCTTATTAGGGCAATATACAAGTATAAGTATACGAAGAGAACTGCCGTAAGACGGGGGTAAAACAGTTGGATGGGAAAAAAAACAAAAACACACAAATAGTAATACGTCTTACAAGGAGAAGGACAAGAAAAAACCTACGTTGCGGCCACAAGGCCTTCGTCAGGGACAGACAAACAAGAGACAGGAGGGAAAGAAAATGAGAATTAAGTAGAGAACATGAAACTATAAAAATAAGAGAAAAAAACTCCCTTATGTCCAGTCACATGTGAAGCAAGATGGCTGCCACTAAACCGGAAAGAGGAAGTCGATAGTAGTTTAAAACAAAAAAATAAGAAATAATGAAAACAAAAACTGGAAAAGAGTGAGAAAAAAACAAAAAAAAAACAATAAATAATAAATACATAAATAAAATGAAAAAATTAATAAAAAATTAATAATAAATAAATAAATAAATAATAATAATAATAATAATAAAAAATAAATTTAAAAATAAATAAATAAATAAATAAAAATAAAAAATAAATAAAGAAATAAATAAAATGAAATAAAATAAAAAATTAATAAAGAAAAATAAATAAAATAAAAAATAAAAAAAATAATAATAAAAATAAAATAAAATAAATAAACAAATTTAAAAAAAAATAGTAATAATAATAATAATAATAATAAGTAAATTATTAAATTAAAAAAATGGTAATTAAAAAAAAACATATATATAGAAAGTGATGGAAATGCGATTTAAAAAAAAAAAAAAAAAGGCGTGATCGCATCAAAGTAGACAGTCATAATACTACTGGGACTCGATAGAGACAGGCGTCTCAGACAAAAGAATGTTGGATATTCAAACCGTGTGGTTTGAGGCAACCCATAAGATGGATGAGGCGTTGTTCCTGGCGAAACCGACTGTTGGCGTCCGAGGAACAGGATCTGATGGCTGTCACCTGGATGTCAGTGGCACCGTGGTGGTCAGGGCCATTGAAGTAGATGGCCACAGGGGTGGATTTAAACTGAGAGATGCCGTAGAGGTGTCTGCAGAATCGGTCACCCAGTCGTGTGCCCGTTTGGCCGATGTAAGTAATGGTGCAACGTTTGCATATAATAGCATAAATGACGTTGCGTGACTCACATGTGAAGCCATGGGTGATGGTAAACTTGGCGTTAGGGAACGAGACTGAACGTGTTTCGATTACATACTGACATGTCTTACATCGTGTACGGTTACATGGCTTGCCTTCAGGACTTAGTATCTACCAACGCTGATCGGGCAAGCAGTCCTTTTCAGGACCAGTCCTTTTCAGGGCTATTTCAAGCTAGCTGATAGTATTCCTTTTCAGGGCTTATAGTTCATAAACACATCGCTTCGGTTAACAGAGTTCACTTATTTTTGAATGGCAAATTGCGCTCATGTATAACCAACGGACTTACGTCTAGGTTGAAAGGTGTGTGTCTCGCCATAAGAACGCAAAACAGTCAACCACCACAACAAAAAGATAAAAAGTTTTGTACTAACGGGCACAGATAGTGATTCTAATGACGAAATTTGTCACCGCCCGTAGCTGTATCCTGTTCTTGCAAAATAAAATGAAAACAGTAAATTCAAATGCAATCATTGCAAATGTAAGGCTGATATAAAATCATTAAATCTGGCTTTCAGTATAAAATCATTAGACCGTAATTCGTATTTCTCGGACACTTGATTACTCAGTCATATAGTGAAGGTTACGAAGATCGAGGTGGTAAATTCTGGTCCTGGGCGAAACTAACGTAGTGAAGGTTCGAGTACAATGCTCAGGTCAGGACACACTGTTATCAGGTCGAGTGTGTTCAATACATGTGTTGTGCCGTTAGATTGAAGCTTCGAAATACACATTCGCTATCCTTTGTTTGAAACAAGTGAGTTTTGTCATTTTGTTTATGAAAAGCTTCTTTGTTCCGCAGTGAATATATGTAGTTAGGTGTTGTTTCGTAGCAGTTAGGGTTAGGATTAGTATTATGGTTAACCCTAACACTAATCCTAACCCTAATTCTAACCCTAATCCTAACCGCTACGAAACAACACCTAACTATACATATTCACTGCGGAGCAAAAAGGTATGAAAGATAGGAAATTACCAGCTTCACAATTAAGCTACAATGATAGGCGTGATGTAAATTAATGTTATTTGATATAAATTTGTGTTTATAATGTCAGCGAGCGGTGGCGTAATATCGAACAACGTCGAATACAGACCATGGCGATTGTGTTTAGGATTAGATCTGATCGATGAGATTGGCTATTCGCAGAAAATTATACGGCACGGTAAGTTACATTTAGCTCTTTTACTCATTCCTACTGGTTGAAATCAAGATAATGGGATGTGTGTTAGATACGGCATTAAAAAAGAATTCAGAGATAATTGGGTTTTATTCCAGACACTTCGGGCTTTCCCACTCTCACCGAATTTGTTAACACGACAAGTGAGACATACTGCCGTTTTAGGTCAGGGGCACACATTCACAGAATTTGACATGTTTTGATTTACTGCATTTGAACTGCTTAAAGTACGAAATGATGCAATATTCAAATATTGAAAATCAAAATTATTATCTTGAACATCAAAATTATTATCTTGAAAATCAAAATCATTAGGCCTATCTTGAAAATCAAAATTATTATCTTGAAAATCAAAATTATTATCTTTAGCCTAATTAGCGACACTTTATATCCTTATATTAATCCATCAGAGGTTAAAGTGGATATTTTTCCTTCTGTTAAAAACAAAAAAAATAAAATAAAATAAAAAACTAAGTGACAAGGGGTACGGATTAGGTTAGATTTAGGAATCCTAACCCTAACGTTGTCGGCAACTTATTTGGATGACATGGAACACACGTACCACAGTTATTTATTCATTTCAACCATTTTTTTCTTTTGGTCACATCAGGCTTTTATTATTTGCTATCTGTATCTAGCCCTGGCAGTTATTTATTTTAACCAATCAGCTTATGGGCCCCTTCCTTTCCATGATAATCCTCTTTTGCCCGTATCTACAGTCATCTAGGCTGCATCCATACGTTCTCATTCCCACTGGAATACATATATAAGGTGACCAGACGTCCCGGTTTTTCCGGGACAGTCCCGGTTTTCGACCATTTTTGATAATTTGTCCCGACTTTTTTTCAATGCAATCCGGGACGCCAATTTGTCCCGGTTTTGGACGAATTTGCCAATTTGACATAAATCTCACAGATTAAAAAAAAAATTATTATTCCGTGGCTGACTTGAGGGAATTTTTAATTATTAGTGAACTGGCGCCGAAACAGCACAAGAGGTTGTCATGACCGCGAATTAGTTTTGTAGTTCCAATGTAATATTCGCAGTTATTTGAAATTGTAGGTAGTGGTAAAGTGCCAAGATTTTGCGTACGGGATACGTTTATTTAATTTAAACGGTGAACTATTTGTGCATATTTTGTTATTGTTGTAAGAAAATGGTACCAAAGCGTAAATGCAGTTTCAATGAAGATTTAGAAAAGGAATATCCGTTTATTAAAAAGAGTACATCAAACTTCAATGTACGATGCAATATATGTGCCTCCGGGTTTTCGATAAGCCATAGTGGACGTGGTGATATTAAGAACCACATAAGCGGTGAGAAACGTAAGAGAGCCGTCGTTACAGCTGCATCAAGCTCGTCGTTAACCACTTTCTTCTGAGCTGATGAAATTGGTGACCAAGAAGAGCAACTAGCTGCTATAGAAGGCGCCTTTGCATACCATACAGTGCTACACAATCATACTTTCAGGTCTACGGATTGCACATCAAAATTACTTCAGGTTACTTTAGAGCAAAAATTTGCACGTGCACGTACGAAAACAGAAGCCATTATTCGAAATGTCTTGGCACCCCATATTCTAAATGAGTTAAGGTGTGACCTAGAAAAGTCTACATTTATTTCTGTACTGACAGATGCATCCAACCACAAAGAATTCAAGATTTTTTCCCTTTGCTTGTCAGATACTTTGATCACAGTAATGGAGTGAAAATTAAAATATTAGAGTTAAAGTCATTGCCAGGTGAAACATCTGATATTGTAAGTAGTTTTCTTAATGACTGCATAACTGAGAATGGTTTAGACAGGAAAGTAGTTGGATTATGCGCAGACAACACAAATTCCAATTTTGGAGGTGCTGAAAGGAAAGGACAGAACAATGTTTAAAAAAAAACTGCAAGAAAACCTTGGACATGGTCTTATAGGAGTTGGGTGTGCAGGTCATATTTTCCACAACACTGTTCGAACAGCTGCAGATGTACTGCCTGTTGATGTCGAGCTGATTATTGCTAAAATTTATCTACTCTTCAAATCATACACAGTACGAGTTGAAAGACTCAAGGAGTTTTGCCAGTTTGTGGAAACAGACTTCCAGATGATCTTAGGTTATGCTCAGACTAGGTGGCTTGCTCTGCTGCCTGCTGTTGAAAGGGTTCTTTAGATGTTCCTGCCTCTAAAATCATATTTTCAATCTCAAGACAGATGCCCAGTTTTTATACAGACATTCTTTGAAAATCCTCTATCTGAGGCATGGCTTGTTTTTGTTCACAGTCAGGCCTCTCCATTTCCCGAAGCAGTGCAAAAAAATAGAGGGACAGACGGTCACTGTGTTTGAAGTCATTGACAGCATCAACAGGTTGAAAACTATTTCGAAGTCCAAACTGGAAGACTGTTTCTTGCCATCAAGAGTTAAGCTAATTCTTGAAAAGCTGGAAATGGAAGGACTTCCAAAGGAGGATGTGAAAAAGTTTCATGCTAGCGTTTCTTCGTTCTATGAAACAGCTTTCAATTATTTGAATAAATGGGCTGCAAAAAATTTTCAAGACCTAGAATCCTACATCTGGGTAACGCTGAACAGAATACCAATTTGGGCAGATATCGAGATATCATCATCACTAGTGATTCAAACATTACCTTCAGCCCACTTTACAGAAACTGAAATTTATGACGAATATGTCTATGTGAAGCAGTTTGTTACTTCTCAGAAAATTAGTGAATGGAGTGCCAAAGAAACATTGCCACCACAACGTTGGATTGAAATGGTTTCCCACTTCAAAAACAATAATGTGACATTTTCAAATATTTTGAAGTTGGCAGAGTTTTTTTTTTCTGTCTACCTGGAACAAATGCTGCCACAGAAAGAGTGTTTTCTTTGATGAACAGCTTATGGGCAAGTGATAAAACACAGCTAGGTGTTGAAACTTTGAAAGCTATGTTGACAACCAAAGTGAACTGTGAGGAAACATGTGTCGAGTTTTTTAAGATGCTGCTTGCAAAGAAGGACCTATTGATAAAAATCCACTCATCTGAAAAGTACAGTAACTCAGCTTCATCTTAAGTAAGGATTATTGATGTTTTTCTCTCTTATTAGTTTAAGTAGTTAAACTTATACAGTAAAATGTATGTTATTCAATGTTATTCAAATGTATATATAAAATGTATATTATTTTAAATTGACATCAACTTGATTTTTCCGGGACATGTCCCGACTTTTGACCTTTTCTTTACCCTTTTGTCCCGATTTTTTGCATTGAAATAGGTCAAATCTACTATTTTGTCCCGGATTAGGGTTTTGAAAATATGGTCACCTTATACATATACTCATCCTGTCCCGAATACTCACAATCGCTGAATACATATTGTCTCATTCATTCTTCAAGACTGTGGCAAGATGGAAGTTAGATAATAAAATAGTTTTTAAAAATGGAGAAAAGAAGTGGTGAACTAGAGGTAGGAATGGCACAGGAAAAAGAAGGTGGATAACTCCACAGTTCTAGATGGTGGCTGTAGTAGTAGAGAGCTGTGAAGTAAGTCACCTTCTGACTAGATCTATCCTATTCTTAAAGAGTGTCTCTATTAAAACGTGACTTTTTTTTTTTTTAATTAATGAAAAAAAAAAGTTAGCCTATCCCGTTCAACCTCTGATGGGTTATAATTAGGATATATATTGTTTTCAATTCCAAATAATATGAACAACCGCCGATATGAGAAAGTGGCATCACATTTGTCAAATCAATATAAATAGGGATAATCACAATTGTGCTTATACGTTAAAAAAAAAAATAAATAAACTCTGAACAAGAATTATATTAAAGTGGAGGGGTGTAAAGGCCCGGTGGTTCTAGTTATATAAAGGACTTTAACAGATATTTAATTGACTTTCATCTGTTAAAAGTCATATGCATTGTAAGAACAGCATCAGACCTTCACATTCCCAGCCACTATATATTAACTTTTGTTCGTGTTAATATTGTTTGACTATATTATGCAGTTCCCTAGGTCTGTCTATTCTCAACATCTCTTCTATATTTATAGGTAAGTTGGATGCTTGCAAATAATCTAATATTGGTATTCTCATTGACATGAATGCAGCTCGTTAATAACTCCCTACCAGTTTAAATATTAAGTATTCTCTTTGAATTACACACAAGCGAAGACATATTAGAAATTATAACTGGAACTAAATCAATAATGGCAGCTTATAAATTAAATCAATACACTTTAATAATTAATGTATGTATATACGAGTATAATAATTGCAGATTATATATATATATATATATATATATATATATATATATATATATATATATATATATATATATATATATATATATATATATATATATATATATATATATATATATATATATATATATACGAGAGACGGTCAAAAAGTAATGCCTCGTAATTTTTAATTTCATTCAATAGGCAAGAAAACAGATAAAATTCACATTGAAATGTAGCCCCAAGTCTGAACTTCAAAAATTTATTTCTCATTGTAGTCTCCGTTATTTGTTACAGTTTTTGTCCATCTTCTCACAAGGGCATGTATCCCCGCACGGTAAAAATGTGTGTCCTTTTTCCTAAACCACTGGCTACGGCGCGTTTAAGGGTCTCGGTGTCCTCAAAGTGATGTCCGCGAAGATCTTCTTTCAGTGGTCCAAACAGATGGAAGTCAGAAGGTGCACGATCAGGACTGTAAGGGGGATGTGGTAATAAATGTCCAGCCAAATTTTGCAATCGCATCAATGGTGCGTTTAGCGGTGTGTGGCATGGCATTATCGTGCAACAGTAGTGCAGTTCTCTGATCTTTTAATGGATAAAGTCGCCACAGACGACCTCTAAGCTTCTTTAAAGTTTCAAAGTAACGGTCTGCATTCACCGTGTTTCCCTGTTCCAAGAAGTCGAGAAGAATCACACCTTTCTCATCACAAAACACGGAGGCCATAACTTTCCCTACAGATGGTGAACTTTTGAACTTCTTTCTTGTCGGCGATGTTGTGTGATGCCATTCCATTGACTGCCTCTTGGACTCTGGTTAAAAAAAAATGAACCCAAGTCTCATCACCTGTCACAATATTCGATAAAAACTCTTCTCCTTCAGTTTCGTAACGGTGCAGGAGGTTGATGGCTATGGTTTTCCTTGTTTCTTTATGTCTGTCTGTCAACATTCTGGGTACCCACCGTGCACAAACTTTTGAATAACCTAGGTCTTTAATGATGTTCTGGACACTGCCTTTACTAATGGACAACATGGAAGAAAGTTCATCCAGTGTTACCCGACGGTCACCACGAATGATGCCATCAACTCGATGAATGTTGTGTGGAGTCACTGCGGTAGACTGACGGCCAGTCCGCTTTGCGTCAGAGATTGAGGATTGACCTACTTCAGCTTCGTCACAACGATGTACCCAACGTCGGACAGCGCTAACATCCACTGTTGAATCTCCATAAACATTCTTCAAATGTTCGTGGATGTGAATTGGGGTCTCGCCTTCAGCATTGAGGAATTCTACGACATAACGTTGTTTTAACCGAACGTCTTTGGCAGCCATTTTTAAACTGTTACAGTGGTGCCACCTGTTACTGAAACAGGTTGGTAATGCTATACAGTGCAGAAGAGTGTTTGAGGAATCCTGCTAAATTTACAAATTGCACACCGATGCAGTATTTACATACATAAAAAAAAGGAGGCATTACTTTTTGACCTTCCCTCGTATATATATATATATATATATATATATATATATATATATATATATATATATATATATATATATATATATATATATATATATATATATATATATATATATATATATATATATATATATATATATATATATATATATATATATATATATATATATATATATATATATATATATACAAACTCACAAAATTAAAAAAAATATATAATGTCACTTGGCCATGGTGACCTCTGGACTTTTTTCTCGATACAACAATGTACGAGGGGTGTTCAGAAAGTAATGCACCACATCGTTTTTCTCAGCTAATAATAAAGATAGAAGCATGAAATTTTGCACACTTCAAATATGGCATGTGCCAATTATGTGCACCAAATTGCACCGCAACCGGCCAATTAATACGGCTGCCCTAAACCGTTGAAATGGAGCGTGTTAGCAACTTGCGTTATAAACAGCGAATTGTGATAGAATTTCTCGTTGCGGAGAAGGAAACTGTTGTGAATATTCACAAGCGTCTATGTGATGTGCATGGAAGTTTTGCAGTCGACAGGAGTAGTCAGTCGCTGGGTTCAGAGAATCAAAGAATCAAGAAGTGGAGATACGGAGCTGCTTGATCGGCCGCGCTGTGGACGTCCTGCCACAGCCACCAACGCAGAAATGTTGAAAGGCGCTGAAGGCATTATTCTTACTGATAGGCGAATCACTACTCAACAATTGGCCTTACAGCTATCAGTCAGCAGTGCAAATGCAGTTATAAAAACTCTCGGATTTTCTAAGGTTTGCGCAAGATGGGTTCCTCGAAGACTCACAAATGACCACCGATTGCAAAGGAAAGCAATTCCTTCTGAATTGTTGGAGCGTTTCAATGCTGATGGAGAGAACTTTTTGGCTAAGATCGTTACAGGTGACGAAACCTGGGCACATCATTTTGAACCTTAGACAAAAAGACAGTCAATGCAATCAACGTTTTCGCAGAGTTCGGCCGCACAAGAATCCAGCAGACCTGCTTCTCCTTCACGACAATGCGCTCCCTCACACAAGTCTGGCAACACGGGAAGCAGTCACCAAATTAGGTTGGACTGTACTACCCCATCCACCCTATAGTCCCGATTTGGCACCCTCTGATTTTCATCTATTTGGTCCACTTAAAGATGCACTCCGTGGGACAAGGTTTGAAGATGATGAAGGAGTGATCCATGCAGCGAAGAAATGGCTATATGATCAAGACAAAATCTTGTACGGGCTAGGAATACATGCACTTGTTTCGCGCTGGCATAAAGCCGTACAAGTTGATGGGATTATGTTGAATAATACCGATATTTACATGACATATCCATGTATATTGTATATAAATTTCATGCTTTTTGAATAAACAGCTCCTGAGAAAAACGATGTGGTGCATTACTTTCTGAACGCCCCTCGTACTTATCTCATTCAGCTTTGTCTCTACAATTACTTCTGTTGCTGGATACTCCGTAGACTTCCCGAGGGACTTTGTTCACCTGGATAAGTTGGCTCTAAGCTACTGCCAGGCATGCAGTGTTGGTCCTTGACTCACACACTCCTCATTTTGACAACGTCACGTGGCAGTGGTCATGTCAGTTAAACGTGTACGCTATACAAACAATAAAATACATTGAAAGACTATAGACATCATTAAAAATTTTTTCTACATTCTGTCATAACTAATTCCCTTTGGTCTATAGTTCTGCCAGAGTTGTTACCCTTTATAAAACTATGTACGTAATGTCCCTTATCGAAAGGTAACGAAGAAGAATAAGAAAGCAGAACTCTGAGCTCACAGCATTTAAAAGCTAAGCCCTAAAAAGGACTGTAAGCTTTTATTGCTAGCATTGTGTAGTCCTGAAAAGGATTCGCCTAGCTCAGTCAGTGCTATTTAGGATTGTTTTAGATCATATTCAGTGTAGTTTTAGGAGGTGCCAGGTCAAAACACAAGCATGTAAATCTAAGTAAATCATAACATTAATGTTAAATATTACATCAAATTACATGACACTAAGATACTGTAAAAACGTAACGATCTAAAGACATTAACATACAATCAGACACAATACTGCGGATCTGAAGTAAATCACAATGTAAGTCGGCTAACAAAGCAAGTCAGCTTGGCTTCTTCTCAGCTATAGGCTGTGACTTGTGGCTTCTTACAAGTGTAGGTCAGTCCGCTGGACGTCTTCTCAGCTATAAGATTTTGAAGTGAATTTTGGAATTCCAGAATTGAGTCTGTACCGGGTTTGTATACCCATTTTTTTATCTGTCGATTCGTTAGTTCTGATTGTGACATCGATGTCGCCCAAGAGGTTGGAACTCTCACCCAATGATATTTATTCCAGGGTGCTTTCTATCATTCGCGTACAAGTAGATTTCCTGTGATTTACTTTTATTGATTGAAACTTCAGTGCGAAATGAAATTCCATTGTGTAAAATATCAGACAGAATCGTAATTTCCCGACAAATTACAAAGATAAATTTCCGTGGCTAAAATTACATAATTACTGCAATCCACGAATCATCAAGGCTAAGACTGCTGAAATTTGGCATCAAATGAAACACTAGCATGGATGGACATATTAGAGGATGTATCCGGGGTGAAGGCGTATACAACCAGTGCGCAACAAAAACAATTAGCATCCATACCCTTCGAGATCTAATGAGGGAGACTGAACACCTATGGGTTTGCTCGGAGTGCAGTTCTGTCAGTCTGATCAACAACAACGATAACAGAACTGGGGCTACCTTTTGTTATTCTTCGCTGTCCGCGTTCACATAACCACATCTCTCTCTCTCTCTCTCTCTCTCTCTCTCTCTCTCTGATAAAGTTGGTACTCCATCTCATGCTTGTCTCGTCACCAAACAGTTTCTCCCTCGTCTGGGTTGAAGACGGCCTTGCTACCACTCCGGTCCTCTCATGGAGCCGGCAGTGTTGGAAGACATGCTGTACTGTTCGTCCTCCCCACATCTCGCATATCCGTCTGCTCTTCAGTTAGTTGAACAGATGGTATTAGAGTATGCAATGGCCGGTTGTCAGTTTGAAAATTTTCACGTGATCTCATCTTGATAAGGAGTATTTTGTTTTAGCTGTATCGGTCTCTGGGTATTCTTTATGCTATTTTTCTTGACAGTTATTTTTGATAATTGCTTTTATATATTCATACGAGGGTCGTTCAAGTCAAACCGGGACTTTTTGTTCTGGAAGTACAGGAAGGAATGCTAGCGTGGTGGTACTACTGACAGTAGTAAGTAACAAGTGTGACCTACTCGTATTACCCTTATCGTTACCGTTATTACCGTTAGGTGGCGTACGCGTCACGGGTCAGTTCCTGATGGATAACGAAAATGGCGGACAACAGAGTTAGTGCACGTTGGGTGCCAAGACAGCTTTCCGCTTTTGACCGGCAGAGAAGAGTTCAAGTCTGCACTGAGTTGAAGGATCGTTTTGGCAGGGACGGCCACAATTTTCTGAATCGCTTCATTACGTGTGATGAAACCTGGGTGCATCATTTCACTCCGGAATCAAAAAGAGCATCCATGCAGTGGAAGCATATGGACTCACCACCACCCAAAAAATTCCGGAAAATTGCGTCTGCTGGGAAAGTGATGGCGAGTGTTTTCTGGGACAAATGTGGCATTATTCACGTGGATTTTCTACCCCGTGGTGCCACTATCAACAGTGAAGAGTACTGTCGCATTCTAAGTGATGTGCACAACCATCTGCGGAAAAAACGGCCTGGTTTGATAAGAAAAGGCGTCCTGTTTATACAGGATAACGAACGACCACATACCGCTCATCGCAACACGTGCAAATTACAGCAACTCGGGTGGGAGGTATTGCCACATCCCCCTTACAGCACAGACCTTGCTCCGAGCGACTTCCACCAGTTTGGACCCCTGAAAGAGTTCATGGGAGGTCAGAATTTTACCACTGATGACGAAGTCCTACGATGGTTCAGGAGTACTGACATATCTTTCTACGCTAAAGCTTTTCAAGCATTAATTAAACGCTGGGGTAAGTGTATAAATATTGCAGGGGATTATATCGAAAAATAAATGGCAATTTCACTCCTACAAATTTGTTCTTTTAGTTTGTACAAACAAAAGTCCCGGTTTGACTTGAACGACCCTCGTATATATCTCCCTGTCTTCGTTTTGGATGTTTCTTCCTCCTTTTTGGACAAGTCTACATGCTTTCTCATGTGCGTATATCTTGCAGTGAGCATGGATCCACTGTACTTGTACTGTTTTGAATTTATAGCTGGTTTCTTGTTGCGCTACTGACAGGCTGTCTAATTCTGTGTTTTTATTGTTCACGAGGGCAGTAACTGATAGGGAGCCAAGTCTTTGAAGAATACTGTCTTGTCTCTAGCTGAATCTTTGTTTTCTGTGATGGCATTTGCAGCTGTTTTTAGCTCTTCTGCCTCAGTTTTAAAGTTGGTTGAGAATTCTACAGGAGCCACTGAGATATGAGCCTCAGAGGCACCGTGGTTAGGGCACTGGCTTCCTAGCTCGGTGGTCTATGGTTCGATCCCCAGTTGAGGTGGGATTTTTTAAATTACATACGGCTCCGGGGTCGACCCAGCCTCATGTATTGGGTACCAGACCAACTCTGGGAAGGTTAAGTTGGCCGGCGTGATGCTAACCACATCTTCTCTAGTGTGTTGATGGTCTGGAAAATATGGGCCTAACACCATATTCTCAATATGCCTCAATGGGCGTGTAACGGGATCCTTTTTTTTTTTTTTTTTTTTTTTACCTTACTGAGATATGGATTTCCTTTTCAATTGTTTTATTTTTCTTTATGCTTCTCGGACTCCTTTTTTAGCGGTTTTTTTTAAACTGGTCCATATGTATATATGTGGGCCCATTCTATGGTTGAGCACGTCTTTCTAGCCTTCACTTGGCGGGACCTATTTTCACTAATAGGAAAAGAGACGAGGGGGCGAGTATCTGGCGCTTTAAAATTAGGTTTAAATGAATAATAGTGGGACATGTGTTTAGTTTGTTAAGGCCTTAAAATAGGATTCAGAGACGCAGTAAAAATAATAATAAATAATAGCCCCTTCAGTCATAACTGACTATGGGAATGCGCCCCTGAGGTGACAGCCCTCAGCTGCTTATTTTCCTCTAATAATGGCAGTAGTCATGCTCAAGGTTCCTGAACCTCCAAACAGTTTATCCCACCTGATTTTAGAAACTTCCTTAAAAGTGCTCACATTGCTTGCATATAATAACCTCTATGGTTCGATCCCCAGATGACACGGGCATTTTTTAGGCCACAAACGGCTCCTGGGTCGACCCAGCCCCAAATGGGTACCAGAGCAACTCTGGGAAGGTTATGGCGGCCGGCGTGATGCCGACCACATCACCCCTAGTGTGCCGATGGTCAAGATAATATGGTCCTAACACCATATTCCCAATATGCCTCAATGGGCGTGTAACGAGTTCCTTTACCTTTTTTTTTTTTTACCTTTATTCGAATCTTCCTAACTATACTGGCAACTGTAGCTCAGGAAAGAAGAGCTGAAAGCTAAATCTAACATCAGTGGGACGTGTTCTTCAATGCCAACATCCAAATAAGTCGCCCACGTCGTTGGGGATAGGATTCCTCAACTTAATCCTTACCCCTTATTACTGCGTCCAAAGGTTGTTATAGCCGGGAGTTATAGTGAGGATAAGCTCTCACTTATTTTCGACGTTTTCTCCTCTCTTCGGCATGTTGTGTGAGCTTCTCTTCGCCCAATCTGAGGTGGCGCCGTAAATAGCATCGCCACTTGGTGCGATCGGCAGCTTCATCCTCTCACATTGCTGGATTTATGTCCAGTGCCCTCATATCTCTCTTGCATACATCCTTGAACCTCAGCTGCGGTCGCCCAACTGTTCTGTTGCCATCTGCTAGTTGCCCAAAGAAGATATCTTTCGGGATGCGACCATCTTCCATGCGGCGGACATGGCCAAGCCAGCGAAGTCTGCGCTGTCTAAGCAGTGTATACATGCTTTGAAGGCCAGCACGTGACAACACCTCGACATTTGTCACTTTATCTTTCCACGAGATGCCGAGGATGTGGCATAGACACCGTAAATGGAAGGTATTGAGCCTTCTTTCTTGCTTAGCATAGGTTGTCCAAGTCTCGCTGCCATATAGGAGAGTGCTGGTGACGCAGGCGTTATATACTGCAGCCTTGGTCTTCGTTGTGAGTTTGGAGTTTCTCCAAACATGCGGTGTGAGGCGGGCAAAGGTAGCTGCAGCTTTGCCAATGCGGCTGTCAATTTCTGTGTCCAGTGAGAGTTTGTCATTGATGGTAGACCCCAGGTATGTGAAGTGGTGCACTACTGCCAATTCATAGTTATCGATAGTGATAACTGGTGCAGCACCCGCATCCTGACTCAGCACATTCGTTTTCTTTGGACTTATTGTGAGGCCAAAGTCCTTGCATGCTTTAGTGAAGCGATTCATCAAGCTCTGAAGCTCCAGTTGGCTTTGAGTGATGACTGCAGCGTCATCAGCAAACAACAAGTCCTTTATGGTGACCTTTCTGATTTTTGTTTTTGACTTCAGCCTTGAAAGATTAAACAAACTGCCATCTGACCTAGTGTGAAGGCATATTCCTTCAGTTGCATCTCTGAATGCATGTTTCAGGAGTAAGGCAAAGAAGATTCCGAAGAGGGTCGGAGCCAGAACACAGCCTTGTTTTACGCCACTTCGTATGTCAAAGGGTTGTGATGTGTGTAGCAAATGTAATTTTTGCTGGGGAGGTTAAGATGTTATACCTAACAAGAAAGATAGTTGTGTCTGTGTTAACTGTGTGAGGTCAAGCACATGTAGGTCCCTGACTATAAAAAGAATGATGATGATGATGATATTTTGATCAGGGAACCTAACGCTACCTCCCTAGATCTCACACAGTCCGTATTTTGATTCTAGTGGCTGGTGTATGATGTCTCTAGTGTCTAGGGGTGAAATGAAGATGATGGTACATCAACACAATACCCTTTAACTCACTAAAGAAAATGAATAAGACGGTGGTTAAAGTTTTCTTTTAAAAATTGAATGTTTTTTTCTTTTTACAATTTAATCTGCCTGTCCCGCCAACTTCTTTTGGACGGGTCTTTGAAAATGAGGAAATATATTTACATATAATGTTGTAACTAAAAGTATGGACTCTTTGTCCTATGAATATATGTTAATATAAAGTTCCTGTAGGTGTATTCACAGATTAATACTTTTATAGTTGCTAGTGATTGTCATTTGTTATGAGGAGCTGTTGTTTACATCAAGCCCCATATAATTCAATGTTATTTTGATAGGAATTATTTTCTTAGGATGAAATGTCAGAGGTCCCAGCTGATAACTTGTCACCTGGGATTCTTCGTAGGTCGAATATAAGTCAGTATATCAATGTAGAGACAATGTCGATCAGCACCCACACGTAAGCTCCTTCAGGCTATCAGCTGACAGCTTAAACTTTATAATGGAGATTTACACCCACTCATCAAGTTTACTGTCACCGGATGGTAACAGGAAATAAAAACTCTGCAATAAAAAGACACCCTGGCCTTTTCAACCTGATCACAACTTCTTATCCCTATCTATACATGACGGTATGGGGTCAGCCTCTTGTGCATTCATGTGCATCAGCCCCTAATTTATGACTCACAACCTTCTGTGACCACACCACAGGTCCCTATGGCAGATACGCCACTGTACTTTTACATAGTTTGCTTCAATGCAATAACGTGGAGTAACCACATCTCCTTTTATATGATTTTTTTCTTTTCTTTTGTAACTTATAAACGCTCTAGGCATGTTGAAAAGTGTTCATAGAACACAGAGGCTTCCTAACATTTCCAATACAAAATATTAATACAAAATCATAATAATATGCAACAGTCAAATACAGTTCTCTTCTTCTTCTTCTTGCGATCGCATCTTTGATGATTACACCGTCAGACGAGTTCTCATGATGAATTCGACTGTTGTTTGAAGTTCCTCTTTAACTCCATATAGCTTTGAGTTTAGTGTTGAGTCATTGGGCCAGTATATCTTTCTTAACTGGTCATACAGAGGACAATCCTGTAGAACATGCTCAGCAGTTTGTTCGTTTAATCCACATGTGCACAGTGGTGAAGCAGACAATCGTAGCTTGTGCATGTTTTTATTCAGTTTGTTATGCCCTGTCCTGAGTCGAAAAATAGTTATCTGTCCCTGCCGGTCGAGAGTGTGATAGTCGTCTTTGGGTTGGTTCTGTTCTCTTCTGATAGTCTGGATAGCTCTCTTTTTCTCAAAGTATGTGACTTCATTATCTTCTTGTTCACATTCTCCTCCCTTTTTTGCAAGTTTATCTGCCTTTTCATTTCCGGGTACACCACAATGAGATGGTACCCACTGAAGTATGGTTCTCTTTTTGGCAGCTACCTTGTTTAGTTCATTTCTCAGATGCGGGAGTTTACCACCCTTGAGAGCTTGCAGGACAGACAGTGCATCTGTGAGGATGACTACCTGGTGGCAGTCAGAGTTGGTGTTATAAATCATATTTGCAGCTTGCTCTAGAGCTTGAACCTCAGCTGTATAGTTGGAACATAATTTACCAGTGGGAATGTGCCTAGTCTCATAGTGGTTGTCAGGATATGAGATAAAGATACCGGCACCTCCATTCCTAACAGCATTAGTTGCTGATCCATCTGTATAGGCATGTATCCATGATTGATCGGGATAGCTTTCTTGGATCATACTCAATGTAGCAGTTCGTTTTTGCAGATCATTATACTCACATCCACTTGTGAGACCACTGACTGATGTATTAATTTGGAGGGCACTGCTCCCATGGTACAGGGTATAGGGTGGGCTTCAGTGGTGTTGTCTTCATGGATAGGTCTTCTTGATGCTGTCTTATAAGTCTTTTCCCCCGATGCACAAAGCTGCTACGCTTTAGACGTCCCAATGCCAGATCATCTAGTCTTGCCTTCATTGGGTGCATTGGCATACTGTTGTACTTTTCCATCTGGATCATGGTTTTTGTGTCTCTTCTATGGGACAATGTCTGTAATCCAGCAACCTTCTGCATCTCTGTTATTGTTGTAGTTTTCATGGCTCCTGTAATGAGCCTGAGAGCTTGATTTTGCACCTTGTCCAAAGACTGCAGATGTGAGTTAGCAGCTGATGACCATGCTGCTGAGCTAAACTCTAAGTGTGGTCTTATTACTCCATTATAAATCTTCTTTAGATTTCGTTCATTTGCTCCCCAGTTGGTACCTGCTAATTTTCTGAGTATGCCTAGTCGTCTTCGGGCCTTTCCTTCTGCATTTTCAATATGCTTATTCCATGTAAGCCTTTGGTCAAATGTCACCCCAAGATAGGTGGGGTAGCTTTCTTCCTTGATCACGGTTGTCCCTAGGTGTATGTTAGCTGATTTGTCCTTGGGGGCGAGGGAGAACAGTGTTGTGGAGGTTTTGTCTGTGTTTATTGTGATAAGCCATTTCTCTGCCCATGACACTAGCATGTCTGCTGCCCGCTGCATTCTATAA
Organism: Oreohelix idahoensis; assembly: GCA_024509875.1. NCBI lineage: Eukaryota > Metazoa > Mollusca > Gastropoda > Stylommatophora > Oreohelicidae > Oreohelix > Oreohelix idahoensis. Next base: position 161,256 of record JAMPIV010000015.1, on the reverse strand, counting down.
TTTGCTGTGGTGACATTTTCATCAGCGCACCAGAGTACTAGGTCATCTGCATATAAGGCAGCTTTAACTCCTGCAGGGAGATCTTTCACCAGGTCATTGATGTAAACAAGGAAGAGTGTTGGGGAAATTACTCCTCCTTGAGGTACCCCCTGATGGAGCAACACTTTTCTGCTCTGCAGACCGTCAAGAGTGACTCTAGTTCTCCTGTTATGCAAGTATGACTGGATCCATTTCATCATGTTGCCTTGGATTCCACTTCTCCTAAGTTTTGCAATGAGGCCATCTTTCCACACCTTGTCAAAGGCCTGCTTGAAGTCGACCCAGATCGTTAGGACCTTTTTCTTCTCCTGGAAGGCATCTTCTATTGCTTGAGACAAGTAAGTAACTTGGTCTTCTATACTGTAGCATTCTCTAAATCCAGCTTGTTCCGGCACCAGGATCTGCTCAGACTCTAAATACCATTTCAATCTGTGGTTGACTATTCGCTCCATAGTCTTCCCAACACAGCTTGTGAGACTGATTGGCCGGTAACTTGCAGCCTCGGTCTTACATTTCCCTTTCTTTAGTATGGGTATTGTGATGGCTTCTCTCCATACTTGGGGTACCGTTCCTTTCAACCAGCTGTGGTTGAATATCTCAAGCAGTTTTATCTTTGCTGCTGAGCTCAGATTTACTAGCATTTCGTTGCTGATTTTGTCTGGGCCGGGTGACTTTTGAAACTTAAGCTTGGAAATAGCCTTCTGTAGTTCTCCTAGTGTGATGGGTTCCCTCATTGGGGCAGGAGTATCTGTCTGTCCCATGGTTGCCAGTATTTCTTTTCTTATCTCTCTCTGATGATCTATGTTAATGGGTAAGTTGCTTTCTGAACTGTATCTTCTAGCAAACAAGTCTGCAGCTTGTTTTCCTCTGAAAAGTTTGCCACCTTCATCCAATGTGATAGTCTGCCTAGGTGAGGAACGCTCTTCATTTAGAGACTTGACTAATCTCCAAAGTTTCCTGCCGTCTTTCTCAAGGTTCAGCGATGCCGTTTTAGTTCTCCAGCTTTTCCGTTTTTCTTCTAGCTTTGTTCTCTGAAACTCTGCTACAGCCTTTTTCCATTTGTTGTGAGTTTCAAGTGAAGGCTGAGACTCTGCGTCCTTTCTAGCCCTGTCCATAGCTTCCTGACGTTCTTGGAGTGTGCTGGACCAGTATGGTATGTAGTTACGCCGGCATCCTTTGGGAATGGTTTCTTTTGCAGCTTGTAGTATGCATCTGTTGAAGTCTTTTACCACTTCATTGAGGGTAGACAGCAGCGTGTTCACCTGATGCCTGAATAAACCCCAGTTGGCTTTTTTGTAGTTCCATCTTGTAATGGCTGGGCCTGTACTGAGAGTGTCACTCTGGACAGTAAGAAAGATTGGGCGATGGTCGCTTCCCCCTAGTTGGTCTCCTACTTCTCTACTAATAGATCCAGCTATATCTGGTGTGGAGAAGGCAAGACCTGGTGTTGAAGTTGTATGCCATCCTCTGGAGTAGAAGGTAGGAGTATCTGTGGCATTATTGACTAGGATTAGGGAGTGATCATCTTGCCAAGTTTCAACCTCTTCACCTCTGTGATCCAGATGGCTATAGCCCCAGCTCTGGGAGTGGCTATTAAAGTCTCCAACTGCTATAAAGTTGTTGGCTGGTACCTGTATAGAGCTGAGACTCAGGGGTTTGTTGTTCGGACAGTAATAGTTCAGGAGTTCTATTTCCATCTTGTCTTCCTTTATCTGCAACAGCTGATATTCTGCTCCATCCATGAAAGTTTTCCTTTCGTGTGCAGGAATGTTATTCCTTACAAGAGTAAGTACTCCTCCTTTTCGTCTATCTTTTCTGTCGGATCTGAAGCATTGATATCCCCTTATTTTAAAGGTTTGATCTGCTTTCAAGTGAGTCTCTTGGATACAGCAAACACTGACTTGCTTCTCATACAAGATGTTTTCCAGCTCTGTCTTTTTGCTGTATCCAGCCTGCTTGCTGTTCACTCCCTCTGCATTCCAGTGCATCATGACAAGTTGTAGTGGATTTTGATGGTATTGTATGGTGGTGTTATCACCTAGTGTGATGCGTGAGGTCAGCTGTGAAGGCTCCTGAGATAATTGTAACTGTGAATATACAGAAGGCCCTTTCGTGCTACCACTTTATGACCTCACACATATCTTTTTTTACTAATGAATGTGGCTACGTTAAAATCTAGGGTACTGAATGCAATGTGTTGTATAGACATATACCCACACCCACAGATATTAATTAAGTCTAATACTATCAATAAAATTTATAACACAATGAACTAAATTCAGCTGGTTAAATTTAGAATAGAAAATCTTTTTTTAAATTTATTTGTTCTGAACCAAGGTTTTATTTTGGCCAGAACTTATGCAAAGATTTTGAAATTTATGAATGAATGGCATGAATAAATGGCATGTTAAATGAAAGATGTTTACATATGCAATCTTCAAGATTAATTATAGTATTACTGTTCGTAATGTTAATTTTTCTGGGAAAACTATGAATGGATGTGCTGTTGGGGTGGCTTCATCCCTCCCTGTTTATGCCTACACAGCATTGTCCATTAATGATGGAAGGAAATGGGATGCTTCAGTAGTAAATTCTCTTGGGTGCTAGTTTTATGAAGTTGGTGTAAGTTCAGCAGGCCAGCTAGCCTACTTAACTTTGCCAGATTTGTTCTGGTGCTGGAATATGATGGCCCCACCTCTCCGTGCTTGAGCAATACACAGATGTTCTGTCGAAATGTACCCTGCACGGGTCCTCACTTCAATTATTAATCAGCATTTGACACCACCTTAGTGTCAAGATCGAACTCACAGCTCTGAAATAAAGTATTGGTTTTTGCTCAGAACCTTACCTAATAAGCCACTTCTACACATAACAAATTACAATAACACCACATAAACAGGGTCAGTTCTCTCTGACCAGACAGCACATCTTACCTAGTTGGTTTCGCATAGGGTAAGTTTCCCCAGTCTACAGATTCTGAAATAGGTGCATTATCTCACTGCCATAGAATAGGATAGGTGATATGATTCACTGTTCTCAACACTTGATCACCCCTTCCTAAACCTTGCTGTAGTTTATATATTGTTTGTCCCTAGACCCTGAACTAGGGCGGGGGGTCCAGAGCGAATCCTTACTTGTTTGTAAGGCTAGATTTCGATATGGCAGTATCAAATCACTCGAACATTAAACAATATTCAAAATATACAAAGAAATAATTTCAATCTTACCAGATTATGAATAAAGAACACAGAAATGCTAGCAAAACTCAGCTGAGCTGCTGGCTATAGTATGGCGTCCCTGAACTTATTTCAATTTATTTCATTTGGAAATCACCACACTTGAAATTTACTGTGTCTATCACTGGACAACTATTGAGGAATGGCAAAAAAGCTCGTCTGAGCGCGGATATGATTGTCTGTGGCCAATCAATGCCTTGGTTTTTTTTTAAATTCAAATTTCCTACACTAAAGTCATTTCAGTCATGCTTCAGTCAAGTATGGATTTTTATCTGTTAGTCTGTCCGTCTCTACTTGCGTTTTTACAAAAACGTACTTGATTTTTGAACCAACCTTTCTCTCCCCTCCAAAATTTTGTCGTTAAAAGTTATTTTTAGACACAGCTTCCACCAATATCCCTTCTCTTCCATGCTAAGTAGATTTGAACACCTGCGTCTCGAGGTCGCGATTTTTTGTGCAAATAGTGACACTTTTGATTCAATGCAGTCTTTCGCTGTTGTGAACAACACTGTCTTTTGTCATTATTTTCATTATTATCTATCCGTCTGTAAAATTAAAAACATATTATTTCACTGCTCAGAATGGGCCATCCGGCCAGCTAATTTTTATATTCCTAACATTAATATTAAGAAAAAGTTACTTTTTAAATTTTGTAATATTTCAAGCATCTGCGTTTAGCCGCTGAATTCAAATCAAAGGCTTGGTATCGCAAAAGCGTCCAATAAATGACTGTGGCGTATCATATCCAAGGTCCCTTCTGTCGAATTCCTTACTTTATGTCAACTTGGGGGGCGGGGGGGGGGGGTGAGAAACGTGACTTTTCCTCCTTGCCCCACCAATTTGCGTCCATTAACCTCGCTAGTTCAAGTACGCGTTCAGTCAGATTTTTGTCTTTTGATCCTCGTTCCGTTTTGCCTTCAAGTCTAACACCTGATGACCCGCGGCGCGGGCGATCATGTATTCCAGCAGCTTACGCATTGGTTTTTATCCTTACATTTTATCCTTTGGAGATATTTTTACGTTGTATCACTCGTTAATTTTATGACACATCTCCCCACTTGAAAACATGCCTACGGCAAGTTCCAAAACCAGTGATACACATAGATAAAATCTCTCCTCCCGTCTGCCATTACTCTAATTTTGATCACAGGGGTGCCGACTGAGGAAATCTGCACCGACATTCAATTTGCCTGGGATATATTGGATACTAAACTGATAAGGTTGAAGTAATAAAGACCACCTCAGCAATCTTGCGTTTTCATGCTTAGCCTGAGATAAGAATACGAGAGGCTGATGATCCGTCTCCACCACAAAAGTCCTACCATACAGATAGATTTGAAACTTCTTTATTGCCCAGATTAACGCTAAACATTCTTTTTCGCTTGTGGAGTATCCTTGTTCCGCCTTATTCAATTTGCGGCTTGCATAAGCGACTGGTTTCAGTTCCCCATCAGGTGAAGATGATCTTTGCAACAAAGCCCCTCCGAGTCCTACATTACTTGCATCGGTTCTTAAGACAAAGTCCTGTGTCAAATCAGGCAGTTTGAGAATAGGCCTGCTAGTGAGTTTTTCCTTTAACTCTTGGAACGCTAGTTCACATTGTGCAGTCCAAATAATTTTTTCTGGAAGTCCCTTGCGAGTCAGATCAGTCAGAGGAGCACAAATAGCGTTAAAATTTTTGATGTATTTCTGATAAAATCCGCATAACGACACGAATGATCGCACGTCCTTTTTTGTTTGTGGTCTAGGTGCTCTCTGCAGTTTTTCCAAGTTCTTAGGATCAGGGGTCATGTTACCCTGATATACAGTGTGTCCCAAGAATTCCAACTCTTTGCATCCAATACAACATTTTGTTGGCCTAGCAGTTAAGTTCGCTTCCCGAAGTCTATTAAATAACATTTCTAGAGCTTCAATGTGTTCTTCAAATGTCTCTGTGGCGACGAGAATATCATCCATGAAATTCGTGATACATGGGTTATTCAGGGGATCCAACAATTTGCGCATCATCCTTGAAAATACACTCGGAGCATTTTTCAGTCCGAATGGTAGCATATTGAATTCATAATGTCCATCCGAAGTGCTAAAAGCCAAATAAGGTCTCACTTCAGGCTTCACTGGGATCTGGTAATAGCCTTTACTAAGATCCACCTTTGAAAAGTATTTTGCCTTGTTCAGTCTGGCAAATAACTGTTTTGTGTCTGGTAATGGATCCACTTGTCCTTCTGTGACAGCATTCAGTTTCCTGTAATCTATGCACAGTCTGTGTTCCCCAGACGGTTTTCTCAACAAAACGACACTAGAACCAAAAGATGATTCACTGTGCGAAATAATCCCCTCCTTCAGCAAATAATCTATTTCTTCCTTCAATGCCTTCTCCTTCGCGAACGGAATAGAATAGGCTCTCATACAGATTGGGTTTGAGTCTACCAGTTTCATGTCATACTGTAGCAAATTTGTATGGCCTGGTTTATCTGTTAATACATCTGTATGTTCCTCCAGAACCTGTTGAACTCTCTCCCTCTGGTTTTTAGTCAGGTGCTTACTGACTTTTACCTGTGCTGCTGTTTCACAAGGATGTAATGGGTATTCATGTGAGGTGAGTGGTTCCTTTTGCATCTGGGTTGCAATAGCCAAGGTCAATAAGGGGGTGCTTTCCTGGAGTGGTCTGTCCAGATACTTCTTTAATAAGTTTACATGATAAACTTTCTCCTTCCCCTTTTTGTCAATTTTATAGTTTGTTCTAGACACCTTCTCTAGAACCGTATATGGACCTTGCCAACCAATTTGTAATTTATTCTGGCTACCGGGTAGTAGAAGAAGCACCTTCTCTCCCACAGCTAGTTCTCGGTCCTTTGCCTTCCTATTAAAATATGCTGCATGTTTCTTCCTGGCTTGTTTCAAATTATCATTTGCCAGTTTCCATCCAGCTTTCAAACGAGTGGTCAGTTCGTTCACATATTGATAAGATGAGGTAACAGGTTCTTCCGCCTTCTCATCCGTCCAGGTCCTTAATAAAGCTTCTAAAGGACCTTTTATTGGCCTCCCAAATAGCAGAGTTGCGGGAGCCATCCCGGTTGAACTATGTGGTACCTCCCGATACGCAAACAATGCGGCGGGCAGGAATTGATCCCACAGATCCGGTTTTTCGTGTGCCAGCTTTCTCAGGATAGAAATGAGAGTCCCGTTGAACCTCTCTACCTGGCCGTTCCCTTGTGGATGGTACGGACTACAATGAAAGTGTCTGGCTTGAAATAGTTTAAAAACTTCTTCCGTTAGTTTCCCCTTGAACTGAGATCCATTATCCGTCAAGATTTGATGCGGGAATCCTAATCGGGTAAATATTGTAAGTAGTGCCTCTGCTACATGTTTTGAATCAATTGATGGCAGGGCTACCGCCTCTCCCCACATAGAACAAGTGTCCACCAGAGTAAGGATGTAACTGTTCCTCCTCTTGGTCCGAGTGAGAGGTCCCACAATATCCACTGCAACCCTCTCAAAAGGTGTTCCCACTATGGGCATTTCCCCTAGAGTTGCAGGAGCAGTCCAGTGCTTTGGAGCTACCCTTTGACATTCAGGGCAGGATTTGACATATCTTTTTATATCCTCCGTTATCCCTGGCCAGAAGTAATGACAAGCTATACGCTGTCCTGTGGCGCTGATCCCCATGTGACCACTGAAGGGAATCGCATGCCCGAGTTCCATCACTTTATCTCTATATGAGGTGGGAAGAACCAGCTGGTTGTGACCATTTATTCCAGTTCCGGCCTTCCTGTATAATAGTTTGTTCTTCATGAAATATTCCCCCTTGCTCGGAGGTGTGTGGCATTTGGGCAATTTTTTAAAACATGGCTTGAGTGTCCTATCCTCAGCCTGCGCCTTTCTCATCTCCTCTGGATGAGCATTTATAGGTTCACCTTCTTCCTCCTTCTTCTGTGACCTGGTCTGCACTGTCGCCATGATCACAGGTTTCTCGGGATTCCCCAAGAAGACGTATCTACACCCCAATATCAGAGGGTAGATTGGTTCATCTATCACTGCTGCTCTGATTTCTCCTTCCACATAGCGAGTTTTCACCGTTATCCTTGCGATGGGAAGTGTCATGAGTGGTATGTCCTTGGTCGCCCCTTGTATTTCCACTGTTTCTGTGGTATACTGACTTGGGTCCACTAGGCTAGACTTCACAACTGAATCATAATCCAAACCTGTATCATAAAGGCACCTTATGGTGACCCCATTACAAATAACATCCTCACAAACTGGGGGGTGATAAGGTTCCTGTTGTCCATTAGGATTAACCTTTAATCTTTGCGTCCCCGACTTCATTGCAGCAATGTTTGAAGGTTTCCTTCTACAAAATTCGGTGTTATGGTTATCCTTCTTGCACCATTTACACCATCTTTTTCCTTGGTTCAACGGTTTTCTTTCATTGAACTTTTGGTCATTGAACTGTGAGTTTCTGTCGCGATAGTCATTTCTTGGCCGCTCAAAGTTTGTCCTACTTTTATTTCCCTGCTCTCTATTATCAAATTTATTAAATTGCTGTGGAGCTTTAAAATTATCTATGTGCTTCTTTTTAGCACCACTTACCTCTGCCTGGGCTGCCTGATACCTCTCAGCGACATTTAAAACCTCTCCCAACTTCTCTGCACCTTGTTCCATGAGAAATTTTCTCATGTCTGGAGCCATGGACTCTCTCAATTGCTCAATCATGATCATTTCTTTAAGATCTTGGGTCTTCCCCAGAGCAGTCCATTTCTCCAAATAGGTTTCCAGTCTAGCAGAGAATTGGTGGTATGTCTCCCCAGGCAACAGTTTGGCATTTCTAAATTTCTTACGATAAAATTCACCATTCTTCTCGTACCTTAATAACAAAGCCTGCTTTAACATGTCATAATTGTCTTGGTCTTCCCTGTTCATTTTAGCAAAGACTTCATAAGAAGTACCCCTCAGTCCTTGTGATAGCTTTAAACTCCACCTCTCTCTCTCTAACCCATATGTAGTAGCTAATAACTCAAAACGTCCTAGGTACCCCTCTATGTCATCGTCTTTTTCAACAAAATGGTCTAAATGAAACCCCATAGCTGAGTTTGAGGCTCCCAGACTGGGCGTAGCATCTGAGGCAAAAGGGCTGGCACCATTTTCAGGAGCCTGGCCTTGTAATTCCAGCTCCCTTAGTCGTAATTCATGCTCCCTTTGCAACCTTCTATCTTCTGCCTCCCTTTCGGCCTTTTTATCTTCTGCCTCCCTTTCGGCCTTTTTATCTTCTGCCTCCCTTTGCTGTCGTTTGTCTTCTGCCTCAATCTGCAGCCTCTTAATTTCTCTATCCGCCTCAATTTGTAACCTCTTCTCTTCAGCCAACCTTTCAGACTCTAATTTTCTTTCAGCCTCTTTTTCTAATCTCCTTTCTTCCCGTTCAATATATTTATCACATTCAGCCGTTACGTATTGAATTAAAATCTGACCATCCATTCCCATCTCCTTTGCGGTCAGCACAGCAGCTGATCTAAATTTTGCTAGCTCCGCCATACTTTCTAAACAATATAATAATATACAAAATAAATCTCTAACCAGTAAATACACTAAGTACTTCTTATGACTATAGTCTAACTAATTCTAACTAACCAGTTAACTAATTAATTATTACTGGCTGTGAAGATTCACCAACTTCTAATTGCCCTTTTAATTTAAAGGGACACTTTTAATTTTAAGGGAATTTTACAATTTTGTTCCCCTAATTTTATTTCTCCCACCAGGAGATCCTTATATTACTGTTTATGCTAAATATCCCTGGACAAGACCCCAATTTATGTAGTGGATTTTGATGGTATTGTATGGTGGTGTTATCACCTAGTGTGATGCGTGAGGTCAGCTGTGAAGGCTCCTGAGATAATTGTAACTGTGAATATACAGAAGGCCCTTTCGTGCTACCACTTTATGACCTCACACATATCTTTTTTTACTAATGAATGTGGCTACGTTAAAATCTAGGGTACTGAATGCAATGTGTTGTATGGACATATACCCACACCCACAGATATTAATTAAGTCTAATACTATCAATAAAATTTATAACACAATGAACTAAATTCAGCTGGTTAAATTTAGAATAGAAAATCTTTTTTTTAAATTTATTTGTTCTGAACCAAGGTTTTATTTTGGCCAGAACTTATGCAAAGATTTTGAAATTTATGAATGAATGGCATGAATAAATGGCATGTTAAATGAAAGATGTTTACATATGCAATCTTCAAGATTAATTATAGTATTACTGTTCGTAATGTTAATTTTTCTGGGAAAACTATGAATGGATGTGCTGTTGGGGTGGCTTCATCCCTCCCTGTTTATGCCTACACAGCATTGTCCATTAATGATGGAAGGAAATGGGATGCTTCAGTAGTAAATTCTCTTGGGTGCTAGTTTTATGAAGTTGGTGTAAGTTCAGCAGGCCAGCTAGCCTACTTAACTTTGCCAGATTTGTTCTGGTGCTGGAATATGATGGCCCCACCTCTCCGTGCTTGAGCAATACACAGATGTTCTGTCGAAATGTACCCTGCACGGGTCCTCACTTCAATTATTAATCAGCATTTGACACCACCTTAGTGTCAAGATCGAACTCACAGCTCTGAAATAAAGTATTGGTTTTTGCTCAGAACCTTACCTAATAAGCCACTTCTACACATAACAAATTACAATAACACCACATAAACAGGGTCAGTTCTCTCTGACCAGACAGCACATCTTACCTAGTTGGTTTCGCATAGGGTAAGTTTCCCCAGTCTACAGATTCTGAAATAGGTGCATTATCTCACTGCCATAGAATAGGATAGGTGATATGATTCACTGTTCTCAACACTTGATCACCCCTTCCTAAACCTTGCTGTAGTTTATATATTGTTTGTCCCTAGACCCTGAACTAGGGCGGGGGGTCCAGAGCGAATCCTTACTTGTTTGTAAGGCTAGATTTCGATATGGCAGTATCAAATCACTCGAACATTAAACAATATTCAAAATATACAAAGAAATAATTTCAATCTTACCAGATTATGAATAAAGAACACAGAAATGCTAGCAAAACTCAGCGTCCCTGAACTTATTTCAATTTATTTCATTTGGAAATCACCACACTTGAAATTTACTGTGTCTATCACTGGACAACTATTGAGGAATGGCAAAAAAGCTCGTCTGAGCGCGGATATGATTGTCTGTGGCCAATCAATGCCTTGGGTTTTTTTTTAAATTCAAATTTCCTACACTAAAGTCATTTCAGTCATGCTTCAGTCAAGTATGGATTTTTATCTGTTAGTCTGTCCGTCTCTACTTGCGTTTTTACAAAAACGTACTTGATTTTTGAACCAACCTTTCTCTCCCCTCCAAAATTTTGTCGTTAAAAGTTATTTTTAGACACAGCTTCCACCAATATCCCTTCTCTTCCATGCTAAGTAGATTTGAACACCTGCGTCTCGAGGTCGCGATTTTTTGTGCAAATAGTGACACTTTTGATTCAATGCAGTCTTTCGCTGTTGTGAATGTAGTGGTGTTTGATGGTATTGTATGATGGTGATATTACTAAATGTAATTGTATGAGGCCAGCTGTGAAGGCTCCTGAGATAAAATGTAGTTGTGAATTGTCAGAAGGCCTTTCTTGCTACCACTACGACCTCACACTTAATTTTTTTTTTAATGAATGTGGCTACGTAAAGTGTCTAGGGTTATGATATGTAGTGTGGTGTAATAGGTTATAGATATACCCACAGATATTTAACAAGACTAATAATATTAATAAATGTTAAAATACACTGAACTAACTCACGTGTGTAAAATTTTTTGATAGAATTATATTACATTTATTTTGTTCTGGATCAATTTTTTAGGTTGACCAGAACTTAAAAGGATTTAGAGATTATGAAAGAAATGCATGGAATATTATATCATAAATGCAATAGTGTACATATATATGTACTATACTAGTTAGTTTTATTAAAATGTTCTAGTAGTCATCTACTTGGGAGGATAGTTAATGTTTGTGCTGTTGGGGTGGCCTCATCACACCTGTCTATATTGACTACACAGTGTCCAGAAAATGGGGGAATTTTTATGGGAATATTAGTAACTACACAGCGTTGGTGAATGTCCAGCAGACCAGAGGCTCACTCATCTTGTAGTTGTAGCTCTGGTGCTGAAATCAGGTGGTCCCACCTCTCCGTGCTGGCGGGCAATAATGGTGGTCTCTGTCACAAGTACTGCACAGATACACTCGAGTAAAGTCACCAACTGAATAGACACTGCTTTGTTGACAACAGAAACTCACAGCTCTGCAATCAAAGTATGGGCCATGTGTCAAAATCTATTCTCTACCCACGTCTGGACACAACACTGACACAACAACCACATCATACAGACAGGTCAGATCTCTCTGACCAAACAGCACATTTACCATGGTGGTTTTACATCAGATAGATCCTCCCAGACTATAGATTCTGAAAAATATTTATTAGTTTTCTGCCCTAAAAGAGGATAGGTAATATGTTTCATTATTCTCAACACTTGATCTGTCTTGCATAATCCTTGCTGGAGTTTATGTACATTGTTGGTCCCTAGACCCTGACTAGGGCGGGGGGTCTAGAGCAAATCCCTACTTGTTTGTAAGGCTAGATTTCGATATGGCAGTATCAAATCACTCAAACATGAAACAATATTCAAAATATATAAGGAAATAATTTCAATCTTACCAGATTATGAATAAATAACACAGAATTGCTAGCAAAACTCAGCTGAGCTGCTGGCTATAGTATGGCGTCCCTAAACTTCTTTCACGTTCTTTCATATGGAAATCACCACCTTTAAAATCTGTGTCTATCACTGAACAACTATTGAAGAATGGCCCCACTTTCGCGTCTGAGCGCTAATGATATGATTGTCTGTGGCCAATCACTGCCTAGGTTTATTTTAAATTCAAATTTCCTACCCTAAAGTCATTTCAGTCATGCTTCAGTCAAGTATGGATGGTTATCTGTTAGTCTGTCCGTCTCTACTTGTGTTTCTACAAAAATGTACTCGATTTTTGAACCAACCTTTCTCTCCCCTCCAAAATTTTGTCGTTAAAAGTTATTTTTAGACACAGCTACCACCCAAAACCCCTCTCTTCCATACTACGTAGATTTGAACACCTGCGTCTCGAGGTCGTGTTTTTTTGTGCAATTAGCGACACTTTTAGATTCAATACAGTCTGTCGATGATGTGAACAACACTGTCTTTTGTCATTATCTTCAATATTATCTATCCGTCTGTAAAAGTAAGAACATATTAGTTCACTGCTCTGAATGGGCCATCCGGCCAGCTAATTTTTATATTCCTAACATTAATATTAAGAAAAAATTACTTTTTAATTTTTGTAATATTTCGAACATCTGCGTTTAGCCGCTGAATTCAAATCAAGGGCTTGGTATCGCGCAAAAGCGTCCAATAAATGACTGTGGCGTAACATATCTATGGTCCCTTCTGTCGAGTTGCTTACTTTTTATGTCAACTTGGGAAACGTGACTTTTCTCCGTTTCCCCCCCCAATTGCGTCTCCTTAGCCTTTCTAGTCTCACGCAATCTTTCCAGTCATATTTTTTTCCTTTCATCCGCCGTTCCCCTCCTGTCTAGCAAGTCAATTCTTATGGAGGGTGATGACCCGCGGTCTGGGCGATCATGTACATCAGCAGCCTACGCATTATGTTTTTTATCCTTATATGTTATCCTTGGAGGTATTTTACCGTTGTATCTCTGTCAATTTCACTACACATCTCCCCACTTGAAAACATGCCTATGGCAAGTTCCAAAACCAGCGATACACATAGGTAAAATTACTCCTCACGTCTGCCGCTACTCTAATTTTGATCACAGGGGTGCCGACTGAGGAAATCTGCACCGACATTTAATTTGCCTGGGATATATTGGATACTAAACTGATAAGGTTGAAGCAACAAAGACCACCTCAGCAATCTTGCGTTTTCATGCTTAGCCTGAGACAAGAACACGAGAGGCTGATGGTCCGTCTCCACCACAAAAGTCCTACCATACAGATAGATTTGAAACTTCTTTATTGCCCAGATTAACGCTAAACATTCTTTTTCGCTTGTGGAGTATCCTTGTTTCGCCTTATTCAATTTGCGGCTTGCATAAGCGACTGGTTTCAGTTCCCCATCAGGTGAAGATGATCTTTGCAACAAAGCCCCTCCGAGTCCTACATTACTTGCATCGGTTCTTAAGACAAAGTCCTGTGTCAAATCAGGCAGTTTGAGAATAGGCTTGCTAGTGAGTTTTTCCTTTAACTCTTGGAACGCTAGTTCACATTGTGCAGTCCAAATAATTTTATCTGGAAGTCCCTTGCGAGTCAGATCAGTCAGAGGAGCACATATAGCGTTAAAATTTTTGATGTATTTCTGATAAAATCCGCATAACGACACGAATGATCGCACGTCTTTTTTTGTTTGTGGCCTAGGTGCTCTCTGCAGTTTTTCCAAGTTCTTAGGATCAGGGGTCATATTACCCTGATATACAGTGTGCCCCAAGAATTCCAACTCCTTGCATCCAATACAACATTTTGTTGGCCTAGCCGTTAAGTTCGCCTCCCGAAGTCTATCAAACAACATCTCCAGAGCTTCAATGTGTTCTTCAAATGTCTCGGTGGCGACGAGAATATCATCCATGAAATTTGTGATACATGGGTTATTCAGGGGATCCAACAATTTGCGCATCATCCTTGAAAACACACTCGGAGCATTTTTCAGTCCGAATGGTAGCATATTGAATTCATAATGTCCATCCGAAGTGCTAAAAGCCAAATAAGGTCTCACTTCAGGCTTCACTGGGATCTGGTAATAGCCTTTACTAAGATCCACCTTTGAAAAGTATTTTGCCTTGTTCAGTCTGGCAAATAACTGTTTTGTGTCTGGTAATGGATCCACTTGTCCTTCTGTGACAGCATTCAGTTTCCTGTAATCTATGCACAGTCTGTGTTCCCCAGACGGTTTTCTCAACAAAACGACACTAGAACTAAAAGATGATTCACTGTGCGAAATAATCCCCTCCTTCAACAAATACTCTATTTCTTCCTTCAATGCCTTCTCCTTCGCGAACGGAATAGAATAGGCTCTCATACAGATTGGGTTTGAGTCTACCAGTTTCATGTCATACTGTAGCAAATTTGTATGGCCTGGTTTATCTGTTAATACATCTGTATGTTCCTCCAGAACTTGTTGAACTCTCTCCCTCTGGTTTTTAGTCAGGTGCTTACTGACTTTTACCTGTGCTGCGGTTTCACAAGGATGTAATGGGTATTCATGTGAGGTGAGTGGTTCTTTTTGCATCTGGGTTGCAATAGCCACGGTCAATAAGGGGGTGCTTTCCTGGAGTGGTCTGTCCAGATACTTCTTTAACAGGTTTACATGATAAACTTTCTCCTTCCCCTTTTTGTCAATTTTATAGTTTGTTCTAGACACCTTCTCTAGAACCGTATATGGACCTTGCCAACCAATTTGTAATTTATTCTGGCTACCGGGTAGTAGAAGCAGCACCTTCTCTCCGACTGCCAGTTCCCTGTCCTTTGCCTTCCTATTAAAATATGCTGCATGTTTCTTCCTGGCTTGTTTCAAATTATCATTTGCCAGTTTCCATCCAGCTTTCAAACGAGTGGTCAATTCGTTCACATATTGATACGATGAGGTAACAGTCTCTTCCGCCTTCTCATCTGTCCAGGTCCTTAATAAAGTTACATCTGGATCTTTAATTTATCATACGTATTTTTCATGGAACCCGTCTGGTCCCGTCCCTTAGAAGCTTTATAATGAGGACTTTTCTTCCTAGAATCATCACTCACAAATCGACCACTACCAATTTTTCTCTGGGGTTTGTCTCCCCACTTAAGATTGCTTATGAGAGATCTTCGCTCTCTTTTCTGTTCTTCCAGTTTATATAAGTCTGACCGAGGGATTGTCATCTTATCCTGGGTAAAATTTCTTCTTTGTACTCTTCGCATAGTGGCCATGTTAATCCATTCAAGTGAAGACTGGGTGTGAAAAGGGGGCTCCCATTCCACTTTGTGTACCCGAGTATAATTAGTTTTCCTTTCAGGCCTAAAGTTGCCCCGTGGCGTTTCTAGGTCCTGCACATATTTTCTCTTTGTGGGTGTTCCCTCATGAAATACGCCACATGCTTCTACAAAGTTTTCAACATCGACATTTACGTCGGGCCAATAGTATTTTCGAGCAATCTTTTGGCAGATGGTACCGACTTTCTCATGGTCACCATCTTTTCCAACATGTAAGCTCCTTATTAAGTTTGCCCTATATATCTTGGGAAGAACTAACTGTCCGTGACCAGTGGATCTAGTTCCTGTCTTCCTGTATAAGAGTTTGTTCTTCATGAAATATTCCCCCTTGCTCGGAGGTGTGTGGCATTTGGGCAATTTTTTAAAACATGGCTTGAGTGTCCTATCCTCAGCCTGCGCCTTCCTCATCTCCTCTGGATGAGCATTTGTAGGTTCACCTTCTTCCTCCTTCTTCTGTGACCTGGTCTGCACTGTCGCCATGATCACAGGTTTCTCGGGATTCCCCAAGAAGACGTATCTACACCCCAATATCAGAGGGTAGATTGGTTCATCTATCACTGCTGCTCTGATTTCTCCTTCCACATAGCGAGTTTTCACCGTTATCCTTGCGATGGGAAGTGTCATGAGTGGTATGTCCTTAGTCGCCCCTTGTATTTCCACTGTTTCTGTGGTATACTGACTTGGGTCCACTAGGCTAGACTTCACAACTGAATCATAATCCAAACCTGTATCATAAAGGCACCTTATGGTGACCCCATTACAAATAACATCCTCACAAACTGGGGGGTGATAAGGTTCCTGTTGCTCCTTAGGATTAACCTTTAATCTTTGCGTCCCCGACTTCATTGCAGCAATGTTTGAAGGTTTCCTTCTACAAAATTCGGTGTTATGGTTATCCTTCTTGCACCATTTACACCATCTTTTTCCTTGGTTCAACGGTTTTCTTTCATTGAACTTTTGGTCATTGAACTGTGAGTTTCTGTCGCGATAGTCATTTCTTGGCCGCTCAAAGTTTGTCCTACCTTTATTTCCCTGCTCTCTAGTATCAAATTTATTAAATTGCTGTGGAGCTTTAAAATTGTCTATGTGCTTCTTCTTAGCACCACTTACCTCTGCCTGGGCTGCCTGATACCTCTCAGCAACATTTCAAACTTCCCCCAACTTCTCTGCACCTTGTTCCATGAGAAATTTTCTCATGTCTGGAGCCATGGACTCTCTCAATTGCTCAATCATGATCATTTCTTTAAGATCTTGGGTCTTCCCCAGAGCCGTCCATTTCTCCAAATAGGTTTCTAGTCTAGCAGAGAATTGGTGGTATGTCTCCCCAGACAACAGTTTGGCATTTCTAAATTTCTTACGATAAAATTCACCATTCTTCTCGTACCTTAATAACAAAGCCTGCTTTAACATGTCATAATTGTCTTGGTCTTCCCTGTTCATTTTGGCAAATACTTCATAAGAAGTACCTCTCAATCCCTGTGATAGCTTTAAGCTCCACCTCTCTCTCTCTCTAACCCATATGTAGTAGCTAATAACTCAAAACGTCCTAGGTACCCCTCTATGTCATCGTCTTTTTCAACAAAATGGTCTAAATGAAACCCCATAGCTGAGTTTGAGGCTCCCAGACTGGGCGTAGCATCTGAGGCAAAAGGGCTGGCACCATTTTCAGGAGCCTGGCCTTGTAATTCCAGCTCCCTTAGTCGTAATTCGTGCTCCCTTTGCAACCTTCTATCTTCTGCCTCCCTTTCGGCCTTTTTATCTTCTGCCTCCCTTTGCTGTCGTTTTTCTTCGGCCTCCAATGCCTTTGCCTCTTTGTCAGCCTCAATCTGCAACCTCTTAGTCTCAGCCTCTAACTTCTTCTCTTCAACCAACCTGTCAGACTCCAATTTTCTTTCAGCCTCTTTTTCTAATCTCCTTTCTTCCCGTTCAATATATTTATCACATTCAGCCGTTACGTATTGAACTAAAATTTGACCATCCATTCCCATCTCCTTCGCGGTGAGCACAGCAGCTGATCTAAGTTTTGCCAGCTCCGCCATACTTTTTAGACAATATAATAATATACAAGATAAATCTCTAACCAGTAAATACACTAAGTACTTCTTATGACTATAGTCTAACCAATTCTAACTAACCAGTTAACTAATTAATTATTACTGGCTGTGAAGATTCACCAACTTTTATCTGCAGGGACACTTTTAATTTTAAAGGGAATTTTACAATTTATTTCCCTACTTTTATTTCTCCCACCAGGAGATCCTAATATTACTGTTGGGCTAATTATCCCTGGACAAGACCCCAATATATGTAGTGGTGTTTGATGGTATTGTATGATGGTGATATTACTAAATGTAATTGTATGAGGCCAGCTGTGAAGGCTCCTGAGATAAAATGTAGTTGTGAATTGTCAGAAGGCCTTTCTTGCTACCACTACGACCTCACACTTAATTTTTTTTTAATGAATGTGGCTACGTAAAGTGTCTAGGGTTATGATATGTAGTGTGGTGTAATAGGTTATAGATATACCCACAGATATTTAACAAGACTAATAATATTAATAAATGTTAAAATACACTGAACTAACTCACGTGTGTAAAATTTTTTGATAGAATTATATTACATTTATTTTGTTCTGGATCAATTTTTTAGGTTGACCAGAACTTAAAAGGATTTAGAGATTATGAAAGAAATGCATGGAATATTATATCATAAATGCAATAGTGTACATATATATGTACTATACTAGTTAGTTTTATTAAAATGTTCTAGTAGTCATCTACTTGGGAGGATAGTTAATGTTTGTGCTGTTGGGGTGGCCTCATCACACCTGTCTATATTGACTACACAGTGTCCAGAAAATGGTGGGAATTTTTATGGGGGTATTAGTAACTACACAGCGTTGGTGAATGTCCAGCAGACCAGAGGCTCACTCATCTTGTAGTTGTAGCTCTGGTGCTGAAATCAGGTGGTCCCACCTCCCCGTGCTGGCGGGCAATAATGGTGGTCTCTGTCACAAGTACTGCACAGATACACTCGAGTAAAGTCACCAACTGAATAGACACTGCTTTGTTGACAACAGAAACTCACAGCTCTGCAATCAAAGTATGGGCCATGTGTCAAAATCTATTCTCTACCCACGTCTGGACACAACACTGACACAACAACCACATCATACAGACAGGTCAGATCTCTCTGACCAAACAGCACATTTACCATGGTGGTTTTACATCAGATAGATCCTCCCAGACTATAGATTCTGAAAAATATTTATTAGTTTTCTGCCCTAAAAGAGGATAGGTAATATGTTTCATTATTCTCAACACTTGATCTGTCTTGCATAATCCTTGCTGGAGTTTATGTACATTGTTGGTCCCTAGACCCTGACTAGGGCGGGGGGTCTAGAGCAAATCCCTACTTGTTTGTAAGGCTAGATTTCGATATGGCAGTATCAAATCACTCAAACATGAAACAATATTCAAAATATATAAGGAAATAATTTCAATCTTACCAGATTATGAATAAATAACACAGAATTGCTAGCAAAACTCAGCTGAGCTGCTGGCTATAGTATGGCGTCCCTAAACTTCTTTCACGTTCTTTCATATGGAAATCACCACCTTTAAAATCTGTGTCTATCACTGAACAACTATTGAAGAATGGCCCCACTTTCGCGTCTGAGCGCTAATGATATGATTGTCTGTGGCCAATCACTGCCTAGGTTTATTTTAAATTCAAATTTCCTACCCTAAAGTCATTTCAGTCATGCTTCAGTCAAGTATGGATGGTTATCTGTTAGTCTGTCCGTCTCTACTTGTGTTTCTACAAAAATGTACTCGATTTTTGAACCAACCTTTCTCTCCCCTCCAAAATTTTGTCGTTAAAAGTTATTTTTAGACACAGCTACCACCCAAAACCCCTCTCTTCCATACTACGTAGATTTGAACACCTGCGTCTCGAGGTCGTGTTTTTTTGTGCAATTAGCGACACTTTTAGATTCAATACAGTCTGTCGATGATGTGAACAACACTGTCTTTTGTCATTATCTTCAATATTATCTATCCGTCTGTAAAAGTAAGAACATATTAGTTCACTGCTCTGAATGGGCCATCCGGCCAGCTAATTTTTATATTCCTAACATTAATATTAAGAAAAAATTACTTTTTAATTTTTGTAATATTTCGAACATCTGCGTTTAGCCGCTGAATTCAAATCAAGGGCTTGGTATCGCGCAAAAGCGTCCAATAAATGACTGTGGCGTAACATATCTATGGTCCCTTCTGTCGAGTTGCTTACTTTTTATGTCAACTTGGGAAACGTGACTTTTCTCCGTTTCCCCCCCAATTGCGTCTCCTTAGCCTTTCTAGTCTCACGCAATCTTTCCAGTCATATTTTTTTCCTTTCATCCGCCGTTCCCCTCCTGTCTAGCAAGTCAATTCTTATGGAGGGTGATGACCCGCGGTCTGGGCGATCATGTACATCAGCAGCCTACGCATTATGTTTTTTATCCTTATATGTTATCCTTGGAGGTATTTTACCGTTGTATCTCTGTCAATTTCACTACAGTGAACAACACTGTCTTTTGTCATTATTTTCATTATTATCTATCCGTCTGTAAAATTAAAAACATATTATTTCACTGCTCAGAATGGGCCATCCGGCCAGCTAATTTTTATATTCCTAACATTAATATTAAGAAAAAGTTACTTTTTAAATTTTGTAATATTTCAAGCATCTGCGTTTAGCCGCTGAATTCAAATCAAAGGCTTGGTATCGCAAAAGCGTCCAATAAATGACTGTGGCGTATCATATCCAAGGTCCCTTCTGTCGAATTCCTTACTTTATGTCAACTTGGGGGGGGGGGGGGGGGGGGGGGGGGGGGGGGGGGGGGAGGGGGGGGGAGGGGGGGGGGGGGGGGGGGGGGGGGGGGGGGGAAACGTGACTTTTCCTCCTTGCCCCACCAATTTGCGTCCATTAACCTCGCTAGTTCAAGTACGCGTTCAGTCAGATTTTTGTCCTTTGATCCTCGTTCCGTTTTGCCTTCAAGTCTAACACCTGATGACCCGCGGCGCGGGCGATCATGTATTCCAGCAGCTTACGCATTGGTTTTTATCCTTACATTTTATCCTTTGGAGATATTTTTACGTTGTATCACTCGTTAATTTTATGACACAAGTGGCACTCTGGGTTTCTCTTTTTCTGTTTTGTTTTGGTCAGTAGTTCTCCTCCGCCGTCTGCTGACTCCACAAGACGGTCTAGAGGGTCCTCCAGTAGCTGAGGGTGGGCTCTGTCGAGGCTCAGAGCGCGGCACTGCACCTGCCTGGTGGAGCTCCACAGGGCGAGCACCAGTACGAGATTTATTTGACGGTGTACTCTCCATAGAAAAAAAAGCGAGTTGCGTGATACTGTGGTTTCCGGTGCGCCTTCTGTCCCAGTATCTATGACTTTAGCACCTGTTCAACAGGAGAGTGGGCTCATCCCTAATCTGTTTATGTTCCCAGTAGTAGACTATTCGCAAGCAGCCTGGGGGTGTCACTGCTCTGCGCGGACCTTGTTTACCGAGGCGGCGTCCGAGCTCGTATGGTGAAAATATGGTTGCGTTATCTTCAAAATAGCCCTGTCTTTCCCATGGCTTTTCTGCCATCCTGCAACTTTGAGTTAGGGAGTTCTGAGCTCCAGTCTCTTTCCCAGTCATTTTATCCTGGCCTGGCACGCATACAGAGGACCCCACTTCTGGTTCTAAGTTAGCAGTTGGGGATAGGTGGGGTAGCACACTGCGCATTCCCCGTCATCCAGGGGGCTCTCCAACTATGCAGAGCTTGCACAATGCTGTGCTCTGGTTCTGGGCTCTCCCAAGGAATCCTCACGTCCTGCACAGAGCACTTCCAGATACCCACCACCTGCCAACCCTCCTTTGTAGAAATCTCCTGCATGCGGCCATCCAGTCAAGAGCCAGTATTAAGTCTGGTGCCCAAGTGATCCCCCCAAGCTCAGTGTGCAATGCTGGGTTCTCATCATGCTGCAACACAGGGGGGATTGTGATGCTCAGCCATCTCTCTCAACTCTGCACCGATAAGTGACATCGGGGACTTAACTGTGCCTCAGTACTGGGAGGCTCCGTTTCCGGGTACACGACACACAGCCAATTGAGGCAACGGTCGCCGTGGGCGTAAATACAGTTCAATGTGAGGACTCAATAATGTTTGCTTCCAGCATGTCCTTCACTTTTCCACAGCAGTATCTGACTTTTTCAGTTTTAATCAAGCATGTAAATACATAAAGCATTCTTACCACTAGTTCAAAGAAATATGTCACAAATAACGTTGACTGGCAAAGAATATGGCCTCAGTTTTGCTCTGCCCCGTCCAGATAGTGAATTAGTATTTAATTTTACAAGCTGTCACATCTGATCTCAACGTAAGTGTTTGAATAAAATTTTCTAGTCAAATGGCCACGAGACCACTATTCCTTTTGCCAATATCTATTTGAGCCGACCAATGAAAACAGGCACTACTACAACTTTTTTTTTTTTGGAATTTAGTTTGAAAAAAAAAAACAAATCAATTCCAAACAAACTATGTGCCTCTTAGTCCATTGGTCAGTGCGCGTTAGTTATGCCCAATAGAAAAAGATTTTTCGTTTTACTTACATTTTTCCTATCTCTCCCCTTTTACTCCTATACTCTTATACCAACTAATAGAATTTGAATTACTACAATGCCTCTTTTTTAAAACTAGCGTCCCCACTAACGTTATGTGTAACGAGCAAGAACAACAGCCTGTCCGGTCAAGCGTTCATAGACATTTAGTATTTTCTCAATAACTTGGCTGATACTTGGACTACCATATTTTTTAAAACATATTTTTGCTCAGGGGACTCTAAGCTATACTACCATATGATTTTTATGGTCAGTTTCAGTATGGTTTAGATTTTCAATTTTGTCACTGTCAATCGTCAAATATAAATTTTACACAAGTCGGCCATCTTCCCTCCCTGTCTCTAACAGTTTCCTCACTATTCAAATAAACCAACTAGTTTTGAGTGACGTCAGAATACTACCGCTAGGAGGAAATAAAAAATTGTCTGTGTGTTTGCCTCTGCTGGCTTTGCCCACAGCGTGTATATATTAAAGAGACCGCGTGCAGAACGAAGAGGGGTTTTTCAAAACTTTGGTAGTGCTTTGCGTTAGTTATTACAATCGCCTCATTCTTACTACTGTGAAATGTCCGAATTATTACAAATGTTAGTGTTAAAGTTAACATATTACGTTAATTCAAATGCCAGTTTGGTCTCACAGTTATGGCAAGTCGTTAATTACAAGCTTTTCCCCCGTTTTGTGCAGCAGATCGGCGAGATGTTAAAAGGTTTAGTGAACGTTTTCGAAACCGAAACTAAAGCGTGTTTGATTTTTACGGCGGGTCATTTTCTTAGCATTCCCACTGCACAAAAGGCATCGCCCTACTGGCGATGAAGATGAAACCAGTCAGACACCTGAGGGCTGGGGTATTTATTCATCATAGGACTAAAATCTAACTGAAATAAGCGAGTATCTAACAGATTTTACTACAATGTGCTTCCAGCATATTGGACTGTTCTTTTCATGTCGTCATGAAGTGACTTTATCATTTCCAGCAATTTAGCAGGGCAACCTATTTTCAGGAGCATTTTAAAGAGTCCATCCCTATTAACCAGGTAAAATGCTTTTGTGAGGTCTATAAAGGCGATATATAAGGGCCTTTTCTGCTCTCTTGATGTTTCCTGAAGCTGGCGGAGAGAAAAGATCATGTCTGTTGTTGATCTACCAGCTCGGAATCCACACTGTGACTCTGGATATATGCGCTCAGCTAACTTGTGTAGTCGCATTAAGATGACTCTGGCAAAAACCTTACCAACAATACTAAAGAGAGAGATGCCTCTGTAGTTATTGCAAATCACTTCTGTCTCCTTTATTTTTATACAGTGTTACAATCTTGGCATCTCGCATGTCTTGAGGAATAGTTGTCTCTTCCCAGCACTGGTACAGCATCCTTTGCAGTGGATTTAATAGCGTGCTGTTACAGCATTTGATTAAATCAGGAGGAATCCCATCACTGCCTGGTGCTTTGCCAGAGGCCAAGCTATCAATGGCCTTGCTGAGTTCCTCTAATGTTGGTTCGGCATCCAGCTCCTCCATAGTTGGCAGGCATTTCTTCTTCTTCTTCTTCGTACACTCTCAGACGTCCACTTGAATGGTCTCAAAGAAAGCAGTAGTCAGTTTGAGGCTATTTGAATCCCCGTAAAGCTTTTCCACGAAAGGAGTTGGCGTCGGCCATATGCACTTTCATTGTACCACATATAAGGGGCAACTTTGAAGCAGATGTTCAGCAATCATTTATTATGATAATTGCTTGGTGCAAAATTTTATGTCCACTGTTAGGGTTTGACCCTAATCCCCATGCACCCAATGGGGAAAGCAGACAGTGGGAGGATAACACCTTATTGACTGGGGGCTGCCCAGCTTGAAGCGGGCAGTAGCTGTCCAGTGAGATCCTAGAACCTCTCCCACTGTCCGAAGTAGCCACTGGCGCCATGCCCTACGTCAATTGGGCAAAATGCTTATAACCAGTAACTGCTACTTCCCGTGTTTTGCCGACACCTATAGGGTGAAGCTGGAGTGTCCCCTGCAAGGCGCGAGCTTGGGCACAGTTATATAGAGATCAAGTTTTTACCCACGCTGCATGTTCCCCCTCTCCACGCAGCTGGTAGATCCAAAGGAACGGCAGTAGCCGATACAATTTGGTACCAGCCACGTCGCAGGAGTTGCCAGACTATTGTCGAATCAAC
The DNA here is from genome assembly GCA_024509875.1 of Oreohelix idahoensis. Taxonomy (NCBI): domain Eukaryota; kingdom Metazoa; phylum Mollusca; class Gastropoda; order Stylommatophora; family Oreohelicidae; genus Oreohelix; species Oreohelix idahoensis. The sequence continues at coordinate 137,068 of JAMPIV010000015.1, read as the reverse complement.
ATTAGACTGCCTTAGGGACTCCGACTCCGGATTTATCCTCGGGGTTTACTCCCGAAGCCAATTCCATAAATGGATATTCCCGCAAGGCAGCGGTGGTTTGAATTCAGAGTTCCTTCTCTTAGATAAGCTGCCAACCAATGATCGCGAGCCCTATCTGCCCAAAGCTGCTGGTTTTAAGGCGCCAGTCGCTCGCCTTCGCCCGTCAATGGAAACAGTTCCGCCGGGCTCAAATTGGGCCTCACGTGAAAGCCGGGAGATGGACTTGGTTGTCAGAGGTTACTTGAGATGCGTGCCATAGTAGCATTTATCTGCAGTGAGAGCTTATCCTCACTACAACTCCCGGCTATAACAACCTTTGGACGCAGTAATAAGGGGTAAGGATTAGGTTTAGGAATCCTATCCCCAACGACGTGGGCGACTTATTTGGATGTTGGCATTGAAGAACACGTCCCACTGATGTTAGATTTAGCTGTGAGAAGCTGTTCTTTCCTGAGCTACAGTTGCCAGTATAGTTAGGAAGATTCGAATAACGGTAAAAAAAAAGGTAAAGGAACCCGTTACACGCCCATTGAGGCATATTGGGAATATGGTGTTAGGACCATATTATCTTGACCGTCGGCACACTAGGGGTGATGTGGTCGGCATCACGCCGGCCGCCTTAACCTTCCCAGAGTTGCTCTAGTACCCATTTTGGGCTGGGTCTACCCAGGAGCCGTTTGTGGCCTAAAAAATTCCCGCGTCATCTGGGGATCGAACCATAGAGGTTATTATATGCAAGCAATGTGAGCACTTTTAAGGAAGTTTCTAAAATCAGGTGGGATAAACTGTTTGGAGGTTCAGGAACCTTGAGCATGACTACTGCCATTATTAGAGTCATTAATGTGGGAATATGAAGGCGAACGAGGAAGCAGAAGAAGAAGAAATCAGGGTGAAATAATTGGCTTTATTGCTTCCAGTTCTTCACAAAGTTACGTCAACTGATTTTACAGCTGAAACTTTTTTCATCTTCATGCATTAGTTTCACATCTGTTAATGCCTTGTTCTGGGTCCTTCTAGGCATGGGGCACGATTCGAAAGAATCGGCTGAAGCCGGTCCTGGTTCCGATTCAGTTTGATTATCTCACTATCACCCCTCCCCTCCCCTTCTTTTTTTGGTTATGTATTTGCTACTTTTCTTCGCAGCACGCCTCTTTCATCCATTTACCATATACTGAACATGGAACTGTTGGTTATATCAAGACGCGTTTAATTCAGTGTGATATTTTCTTTATTGTACATATAATGCTCTGTATTGTATTATTCCTCTGGATGGCGTTTTAAAATTCACCCTCCATGCCCCATTCCCTTATATAGACGTGTCTCAGGGAGACGGACATCCGTGTATGTCATAAATGAGATGTCATAAATGAGATATATGTTGATATGCTCATATTTCATTGAGTATGTAGATGTTCATATGCTCATATTTCATTGATACCGTAGATGATCATATGTTCATATTTCACAGAGTAGGTAGATGTTCATATGCTCATATTTCATTGAGTATGTAGATGTTCATATGCTCATATTTTATTGACTAAGTAGATGTGGATTTATTAACGTGTTACAAAATACAGTGTGCTTGAAAAAACCACTTCCTATTTTTAAATTGTTCTTTCTTTAATCCTATCCAACTAATGTATAAGAAAGAAACACCACAGGAAAGACAAAAACTGCCATTTTATTGCATAAAGTGCTGTGTTATATTCACATTATAACTCTGTGTGAGAACTGGTCTGAGATAGAACAGTCCCAACTAAGATGATTTGGCCATGTCTGCAGAATTGGAGAACATCGACTACCACGACAAGTATGGGAAACTAAGAGCCAGGGATCCAGGCCTCCAGGACGATCCAGAGTCCGCTGGGAGGACAACATTAGACACTCTCTGAAGGATTTTCGGATGCTGCATGCAGGCAAAAAACATTGCTTTCCACCGGACGTTTTGAGTCTCAAAAGTATTAATTATACCATATAATAAATAGAGCTATTTTTGTATGAACGCAGGCCACAAAACAATTTTACGCGAGCCACATTTGGCCCGCGGTACTTCAGTTGGACCACGCTTATATATATGAAGAATCATTGGCTTTCAATTAATTTATACCAGGTTCTCCTGTCCTGTGACATCTGCTCAAAATATTTCTATGTCTTTTTTATCCATTTAAATCCTGCCTACAGTTTTCTTCTATGTATGTTTTTTGTTGCCCTCTACCTCTTTTACCGTGTGGATTCCAGAACACGGACTGCCTTTTAATCACCAGGTTTTCTCAATGTGTGTCCAAGCTTTCGCCAGCGTCTCCTTCTCATCTCAGGTTCCAAAGGCACTTGTCTGGTTCTTGTCATTAGTTCCACATTGGTGAGCTTGTCATAACGTCCCTTCATAAACTATGTCATCAGTTCAAAAGAGTTGTGATGCAGTTAATCCCTTTCGCTGCAATATCACCGGAAATGAAGAAGCTGACAAGATTCGCAAAGGAAGGGGGAATGGAAAGCTACATCAGCATGACACAAGTATAACTTATGAAGAGGCCAAGCGTTTTATCAAGAACAGATACAGGAGTGTTAAGTCCTTTTTCGCGTGGGAGTTAAGTGTTTGAGATTCTCACATGTGGGTCTAGTCTTTTATAGACACACATGTGAGCACATCTAAAGTAATTATATGTTTAATTATTTGCGTGCCTTCGTGCACTATATTTGAGCAGAATAGCGCAGCTTGCTGCGGTTGATCTGTTATCATCGAGCTATGATGCTTGAGCAGATCCATAGAGTCCTTGGTTAAGGGCTGACGTCTTCGACGAATATTGATACTGTATAAGTCTTAGCCCCTAAGTCGTGGGAAGACTCAATGAAGTATATATTACAGCGCAGTGGATACCGTCTCATTGTGGAATACCAGGAAACGAGAGAGCAGATGGACTGGCTAAAGAAGGTGCTGCAGACGAGCAACCGGATGTACCAGTTACATACCATCAGAAGAAAAAGATGATCAAATCTATCAGAAAGCCACCAACACCAACGCAGGATGACTACTAAGCTATGAACAGATCAGAACAAATAGTCATTCTGCGCCTCAGAACAGTACACAACCGCCTCCGCAGCCACATGTATACAACATTCAAGATTGGCAATTCAGCCATGTGTACATGTGGACAGGCACCCCAGACTGCGGAGCACGTACTTCAAGATTGCTCCGAATATGATATATTGAGGCAAACCCACTGGCACAGAGAAACAACACTGGAAGCAAAACTATATGGACCTCTGTATGAACTACAAAAGACAGTGACGTTTATACAAGAAACAACATTGCAGATATAGACAATATAGTTCAAGCGAACGAAAGAAGAAGAAGAATATATTACAGTATCTCCATGTGTGGAGCATATGCATTAGCCAAACCTGGCTCATTCACTATCATGATTGATACTCTTTTTATCCTTGGCAAGATTTGGTAGAGCTTCGGCACGTCTTGTCATGGCGTGTCGCTAGTGTGTCCAGATTCTTGCTGTACTTTGTCTGGATCGTAACGCATTGGATCTTCATGGAAGATACCCTATATATTATTTAAAATTGTCGTAATGAAAAAAAAAAACTAAGAATATAAGAACTCGGCACCGCAGCGCTTCCACCGTCCTTGAGATGACGGCGGTTAGTGATTCCGGTCAAGTTCGACATTGATGCCATATCTTAACTTCGTATTTTATTGCTGCATGAAAACCCATTAGGATGATGTACCATACTTGCCTATGATGTCGTTGTTACTGTCGTCAATAAACCGTTATGTGATTGATGTCCTACATGAGTCCAACGTACGTTCCTTATCAATTGGTCAGCTTCACGACCCAGTCGTTGCCGTTGTGTTGACATTGTCTTCATTATCATTATCGAAGTAATGACCCACTATTATTCGCGTTTACAAACAATAAGTCGGCCACTAATAGTAAGCCCGACATTTCTGACATCATCATTGTCAGCAGTGCCAATCAACAGCACCAACATATCCCCCCCCCCCCCCCCAAACACAGTAACTTAACAAGGAGCAAGTAGGAAGCAGAACATCCAGGTCACCCCCCTTCCCCAAAATGATGCATATTACCAGCTCAGCAGAAGTGAACAAGTGATAATCTTCAGACTTCGCACAGGTCACAACAGACTGGGATACCATTTATTCAACAAGTTAAAGATAGGAACTGCTGATGAGTGTAACTGATGCACCGATAAAATGACTGCTGAATATCTGCTTCAAAGGTGCCCAATATATGAGGAACAGAAAAAGCGCATATGACGATCACCAGTACCATTCCTGGAAAAAAACTTTACATAGAAGATACAATTCCAATCTTTTTATTCTTTTGGGGCGTGGAATAACGTTTATTTACTTTTATTGTGTAAAATTTGTTTGATCTCGGCCGTGGCTTTGACCTGCACCCACACTTTGATCTAAGCCAACATTAACAAAACAACAAAACTTTTATCTGCAGTTTTTTTAAATTTACAAAACATGTACAGTACTAACAAAAGAATATGACAAAAGTACATAGTATATAAAGACACACGTGCACTCACACGTGCTTCAGTACACATACATACACAAATTACATCATCGCATCTTAAAATGAATTAAGTTAAAAATAAATAAATAAACACAAATACATAAAGAAATTATAAAGAAATCAAAACATTAATGAATTCATGAAAAGATTAAAAATTTTTAAAATTAAAATAACTATATATTGCATGTATATTCCCGTAAAAAGGCGGGAAAGAAAAAAGACACGATGGACATTATTGGCGCACATCCGTTTGAATTTACAAAACACGTTAATTTTACACTTCAATAAAGAAGGTTCAATGAAAATACAATGACACAGTGAGCAGCTGTATGGAACATTTTTCACTGCCTCGCACACACTCACTCATTTACGCACTCTTTCTTGCACTCTGAAGTTATTTTCCTCTGCTTTTACAAAAAATGTAAACAAATTTACATGTTCATTCAAGCCCTTAAAAAAATTACAAATCGCCATATTATTAAGCTTGTACAATACGTGAACCAGCTAAGATTATCATGGTAAAAACATTTTCAGGTAGGCTTCTCTTCGCGGACATGATAAAAAGAAGGGTAAATACCAATAAAATTAAATTATATATGCAAATAAATAAAAACGTAAGTAAAATTTAAAACAAATTAAATGATTTTATATAAAAAAGCAAATACAAATACAAATTTTCACAGATGTACTTAAGATGAAAGTGTTCTGTGGTGGAGAACCTCGCAATTAGCGTTGTGTATGTGTGTGTGTGTGTGTGTGGGGGGGGGTGAGGTCATGTGTGGAAAAGATGGGGTTGAATAGTGACCATTTTTTAAATTAAAAAGTTGGATTAGGATTATTTGAGAGGTCAAGGATCCTAGTTTTTGGGTTACTGGGAGCTGGTGTAAGTAGATAGGTCATAAAATACGCGTCGCTCGTTGTTGGAACAAGTGGAGAAAAAATTCTGGGTGGATAACTTTGCAGTCAAACACTGATTTGTTGCGACATGTCCATATTCAATGTCGAAATTCAGAGAGTAGAATGATCATTTTAGCGTGGGTTTCTAGTAGTGTCTTGGGAATTGGATTAAGCATAATGGCTTTGAAAATGTCCGTCATTTGTTTCGTATGAGTGTCCAGTTATAATTGTTCTATTTATAGAAAATGTGTTCCTGACTTTACTGTACATTTGCCTGGCAAAGCTGGCATCGTGATATTCGTTTTAATCTGTGTGCTGCTCTTTCTATAGTTGGTGTCATGTTATATAACAGTCGATATGTGACTTCCTTGGCTTTTGGGGTGATGCTTTTGTTGTGAAGATTGGTGAAATTCTCAGTGTAATCTGTAATAAAATAATTGTATCCTCTTTTAATACTATGGTGTGATGGTGGTGCTTGTAACCTGACCAGGTGTTTGTAAATTTTGATTGTTTTCTGGTTAATTAAAACTTCGTGTCTGACGAAATGGACGACCTCTATCGATCTTTGGTTTTCTCCGGCAGTATCGGTACATTTGTGGTACTGATTTTTATTATGTGCTGTCAATTATCGCACCTTTCTTTCTTTCTTTCTTTCTTTCTTTCTTTCTTTCTTTCTTTCTTTCTTTCTTTCTTTCTTTCTTTCTTTCTTTCTTTCTTTCTTTCTTTCTTTCTTTCTTTCTTTCTTTCTTTCTTTCTTTCTTTCTTTATTTTTCTAAGTAGCAGAAATTTGATTTTAATCAAGTAGGTGATAAATATCACATTTGCAAGGAGCGGCTGATATGATACATCACATTTGCTTGACGCTACCCAGATTTGTGGTTATAGGCGCGGCAGATTAACACGTACATCGGTCAGCGCTATCGGCTTAAATCACCGATAAGACACGGAGTTTGCACACTCATGTGACAGATAACGAGACTACTGTCTGTGTGACACGTGTGGGCAGACAAGTGTGATATAATCGCTTCCGGTAACTTGGTTAAAAGTAATCATTTATTTATTACATTTTAGACAATATGAGTCTACAAATGTGTTTGTGAGAGTGTAGGCAAGACATAATATTACCGTATATGGGAGACGTGACCTTTTGCAAAATTTTTCTACGTAGGACATATTTTGAAAGTGCCACACCCGACCTGTTTGAAATGGTTGGATCTTTCTGATTAGATTCATAACAACATTGAGGGGAATATTCTTCTTCTTCTTCTTCCGTCCTTAGCCAAAGACCGACCAAGCAGTCAGAGGCCATCATCTTGTGCCAGATGACACGCCTAGCGGCGTCTTTAGGGCAACAACAAATAGATCCATCTGCCGTTGTTTCCGTAATCGGTGTGACAAGCCAACGGGTGATCAGCCCATTGGGCTGAGGGGAATATAGCCTGACCATTTTCGAAGTTTTATCTCACTGTGAATTTCAAGCTGGCCAAGACAACTTCAGACCTCACCAGAGTGAAGATTAGCTTCATAATTCCTTTTTGTTAACCGGACCTTTTATTGGAGAACCAGATAAGACTTAAAAATAGCACAGGAAATCTCTACATTTTAATAAGGAACACAGGGACTAGGAAACTGAAGAAAGACCGAGTGAGAGGGGAATCTATTGCAAAATTAAAGACATCCCAGATGCGTGTAAGATAACGATTCTTCTCTTTTATTCATCTGAGCAAACACGTCTGTAGCCAGGATTGGCGTAAGTTGTGATTTACATTTCATATTTTATTACTAACATGTGAACTAATATATATATATATATATATATATATATATATATATATATATATATATATATATATATATATATATATATATATATATATATATATATATATATATATATATATATATATATATATATATTACCATGTGAAGTTTGATGTGTGAAACTCGCTATTGGGTGTCAAAGTCATTTGGGGCTGGCAACCTCAGTATCTGGAATAATGATTCACGAACCACCTCTGCAAGGGCTGGTGATTGCTTTATTGATAGTTTCGTAAAGAGAACTAAAAGCATAAAGTAGTTCCAGGTTCCCTATGGAGCAGGGAGGGAAAGATGAAAGAAATGATGTACATTCTAAGAATAAGACTTACATTTTCAAAGCAGTGTAAATGTCCCTATAAACATATTCACTTTAAAATTAATGTAAGTTGTCAAGCTTTAAACCAGTGTAAAAGTATATGTGAAAATATTCATTTTATATTAATAGAAGTTTCACACTTTTCCATAAGTGTAAATTTAAAGGAAAAATAAATAAATTTATATTGTGAACACTTTTCAAACAGTGGAGATGTAAATGTAAAACATATTATATCTGTACGTTTAACCTTTTCATTTAAATGTAATGTAAAGCTAAAGCTATTCAGTTTAAATGTAAAGGAAGTTTTATCCCGAGGGATTAAATTTAATTCTCATCGAGTGTAAATTCTGACATGGGATGGTGGTATGGGAAGATAGAAACCCATAACTATGGGTTGGAAAACGCCATACTCAGAAGAGTATTTCGTTTCTATTTCTATTACCAGTTATTGGTGGTACAGGAAAGCACTATCTCTGGAACCAAGTGAAGGTAGAAGTGGACTGACGTTTTGCGAGACGCCATCATAAGAGGGTCTTAGATAGACGCAGAACCAACTTAGTCATTACTCCTCGACGTTCTTGGAACGTGCGGCGCCTGAACATTGACCAGAGACGAGCACGAGTAGAGTGAAAGGAACTAACCCAGTGGGAGAAGAAACTTCCATTGGCAGCTAAGTGAAAATATCCGCTGCCAAAAGTGACCTCCTGTATTCAGTTAAATCCCAATCAAGTGATGAAACCTTTTCATAAATATTTAAATTATTTTCCAACTGTTAAAACTTAAAGTGATTTGTTATTTGTAATGTTACAAATTTAACTTCGATTTCATCCTTTTAAATGTACTACATGTTTGTCTCAGTTAAAGTTACTAAACACACACTCTAAACAGAGCTATATATATTATAATAATAATTCCACTGATTAACTCAGAGGTGGGGGCTTAACGAGCTAGAATAAACCATTGCTAAATTCTTCATAAAAGTGTCGGCAGATTATAGAATTAACGTGCTCAATGACAGCCAGCATTGTTTTCGCTTATCTGAATATACTACTCTTCTATCGACATTTCTGCCTAGAGTAATCTTATGTAAAAATAGACTCAACTGAAGCCTATAATAGATGCTCTTGAGTTTTGGCAGGGGAGGCAATACCGTCACAATGTCCTCTCATGGTTTAAATGCATGTCTTGTAAAAACAAGGTGGTGGTGTACCGAAATGATGGGGGACAGTGTTCCTTATTGGTCTCAGTCTAGCAAGTCTAAGCCCTATGTAGCAATGAGCTAATGTGTGTTGTTCTGTGTCTCTTATTATATTTCCTACATGTTTAATTCGGAGTGCCTTTATTTTTGTCCCTATAGCGTGGAGAGCAATTCCCTCCAATCTTTTCTCTTGCATGAGTGATTGACGTTTAATGCTAAATAAATGTGCCCAAAACTAAAGCGCATAATCTCCTTGTTTATCTCTGTTACCGTGTGTTGTGGGGGTCAAAGACTGTAGCTGTGTAAATTATTTTGGGAATAATAAAACAGTTCACTGTTCCAGGTCTTGCAAAAATGGTTGTTGTTTTGTATTTGTATCGATGTAGCATTTCTGTGATGTGTGACAAGGTACTGCCACGTGACTCTGTGTGTGCAGTTTGGGTGGGATGGGAAGTATATACCTTACAGTGTCATGTTTGTTATTGATAAGTCAGATGGGACATCCGCTTTGTTTTTCCATCTGCCTGTACCAATAATTATAGACTTCTGGACGTTTAATTTTGACCCACCTTTACCAAAATGTATGAATGGGTCTAGGATGTTTTGTATAGACCTATCGTTGGTGTCACAAAGAGTTTATTGATCGTAAATTGCCTATATCCTCTTCTTTTTCTTTCACCCGTATCTTCTATTTATTATTACTCTTTATTTTTTTTCCTGTATTTTTCGCATTCGTTCGTTTGCGAGAAATAATTTCTTTCCCATTCTCACTTTGCCAGTTTCTTTTCTCATTTAGAAACGCATTTCATTGCTGATTAAACGAGTAACTTTTTACGTAACGTGTCAGTCCCTTGCACCAGACGATTTGGCGTGAGAATGCATTCGGTCAACCGCTGCAGATTGACGAAATAACTGTGAATATTTGGCTATCTCAGACATTGGGCCGACATATCGTCTGCATTCTCACCTGTCAAAATGTAGCTTCTCGGTGAGCGCTGAGGTGAGGCGTGAATCCAGACATCTCCCCGGCGCAGTATCAGACATTTGTCTGGTATTTTGCATCTGATACGTAGTTCCTCGGTAGATTCTCAGTGTCAGGGTGGAGAAGGCGCCATCACGCATTCGCTCAGAATGGTCATTTTGGCGTGAGGTGCGAAGACGGGAGGTGTTAATGAGAGGGGGAGTAGGGTTTTTTGAACATATGCGCACATCTTTGGCGTGTTTCATATATTTAAACCTGAGTTAACTTGTTTCTTTTCATTCTCCAACTTGCAGTAGACAGAATCACTCGTGCTAGTGAATGAAGCTTGTATAGCGAAGTTCCTAGTTTCTCGTCAAATTTTGCCGAGCTTCTAAATACCTATCTAGTGAATTATCCTAGTCGTTGTGAAACTGTAATTCTGTTTGGAGGTAAAATATCATATATAATATCTAGTATTTTGTGAGTGTTCACAGTGTTTAATCGCTTATTTCATTTTGCTAGTTAGATTTGTGCAGAGAGTTAAAAATACATAAGTCTGTATTATTTTCTAGGGACGTGGTCTCAGTGGAATGCAGAATATATTATAATTTCTAGCTTTAAACTCATTGTAGCTAAATAAAGGAATTTAATTTAACTGCTAATACTCAGACGAGAATATTTTTATTAAAACTAACTTATAACTGTTCATCATTGAGTGTTGACGGAATACGTTGTATTTCTAATTCATGATGAGCGATTTTTGTGAATATAACTTACGTCACGGGAATTTAAATGATAAGTCAAGCGCTACGCTTGCAATTTAAAATTATCAGTTATATCCGAGTACATAGTATGTATAATTATTCGATATGTGCTCTTTCCATTTATATATAGTGAAACTGTGGTACCCAAACTTTGCCAGCGTTTGAGTAAAGAGATAAATCTGTGAAGAAAACAAACATTCTTACCTTAAAAATTTGACGTATAACTTTTGCAAGAACTTTAAGATTTTAAAGAAGTAACGGGGCATCGAGCCTGATTTGATTCTTCCTGAGAAAACTCTAGTCATTTTTTCAGCCTTTGTGGCAAGTAACATATTACAATCAGTAACTTTCCCGACACTGTTGACAAGTGGTGGTGTGACCAACTAAATTCCTATACTGAGAGAAGGTGCCGACCTGATATTCCTCATTCGTTTGAAATCTAAGATGTTACACTGTGCTCGCTATAAACGCTCGTGCCTGGAAAATTTTAGGTGACTTAAACAGACATCCAAAATAATAGTATTCCCAAGAGAACGGTCCCGGAAGTAGTGAATTCAACCCGTGTTTTTGGACCTGGGGTTTTCTTGGCCAAGATTACCATTAAAGATTCTGTATGGGCAAGTCCTAAAAATATTGTTTTTTGTTCCCGAAGTGGCTACCAAAGCTGTGAGTATGAACAAATGAACGTGATCACAGTTGAATGAATAGAGTGAATGCAGGACTGAGCGATCCTTTTATGGTGGTATTTTGACACCCATTCATTTTTTGCTGTCATAACATTTCTTTATGCAAGGTATTGCTAACTCTCTCTCTCTCTCTCTCTCTCTCTCTCTCTCTCTCTCTCTCTCTATATATATATATATATATATATATATATATATATATATATATATATATATATATATATATATATATATATATATATATATATATATATATATATATAAATATATAAATATACATAAATATATATATATATATATATATATATATATATATATATATATATATATATATATATATATATATATATATATATATATATATATATATATATATATATATATATATATATATATATATATATATATATATAGATATATATATATATATAAATAAATAAATAAATATAAATATATAAATAAATAAAATAAATATATATATATATATATATATATATATATATATATATATATATATATATATATATATATATATATATATATATATATATATATATATATATATATATATATATATATATATATATATATATATATGTATTCCCTTAGACTAGATCAGAGTATCCAGTCTGTTCATACCTTAAAGGGGAAGAATTTTAGACTAAATCACATGTATCTGTGACCCTTGGGGGCTATCATTTTCTTCTAACGGGACTGTGAGCTATACATTCGAGGGAAGGATCATACCAACGGGTCTATCATTCTTGTAGCATTTCTTGATTTTTTTGTTTATGATTTTTTTTGTATATACTTGATGTGATTTGATATGTTGTGAGAGAAGTTTAGTCTTGATAAATAAACTACTCATAAAATTTATTCCAGCGTGTCGGTCAGTTCGTTTTCCTAAACTCTTCATATAATCATTGTCATAGTTTTTCCCACGTCTGTACGTCTAACTGTCGTCTTATGTGTGTATGTATGTGAGTGGATATATATATATATATTCTATATATATATATATATATATATATATATATATATATATATATATATATATATATATATATATATATATATATATATATATATGGTGTCTGCAACAGTGCAGGCTGGCTGAGCGAGTACGGATCGCAATGGGAAGGCACACCCGGTCCTAAAAAATGCCGTGCAGAAGTCGGATGTGTCGACCGAAAGGTGCAGATATCACAGCTACGTTGGAAACAGACACAACGCAACCACCGTCCTTTTCAGGGCGAACGAGGAAGAAGAAGAAGAAGAAGATATATATATATATATATATATATATATATATATATATATATATATATATATATATATATATATATATTTCATATATATGTATGTAGACTGTCTGACTCAATCTTAATCTGTCGTAGAAGATAGGTGAAAGAGAGAAGATTTCTTGATTTCAGAGACAGCCTCTATCACATTTCTACCATCTCACTCGTGGAAATCTATTGCTATTACTACTTCTCACTGTGACTATCACTTATTCTAATCTATTCAGAAGGGACCAACCCAAGTCTTAATTCCCCTATCGAAAATCTACGACAGTTGGGGGAGAAGAAGGTAGCACTGTCTGCGTAGGCTAGCAGCTTTTGTTTCCCCTTGCCCTGTATAAATGTACCTCTGATAGTACTGTCTAGTCTGATTTTCTCTAGCAGTACATAGAGTAAAGGAGAAAGGGGACACACCTGCCTAACAGATCTTGTCAGCCTGAAGGCCCCAGTAAATGAATGATTTACCAAGACCTTACTTTCAGGTTTTGTGTAGATAATTTCAATCCACTTTCGATTGTAGTCACCAATGTTGCAGTGTAGTAAAGTTTTATGGCACCAAATTTGCAGTGTAGTAAAGTTTTATTTAGGTATGAGTGGGATATTCTGTCAAATGCCTTTTTCTGGTCTAGAGATAAGATTTACGACTGGCAATCCTTCTGATGTATATAGGTGATGATGTCTCTTATGAAGTGTGCGTGCTGATGAATGTTTCTGTGCTTGACACTACACTGTTGGTCTTCGTGTATGAGTGCAGCTATGAAAGGTTTATGTTTGTTTATTAGGGTTTTTGCTAAAATTTTATAGTCTGTGTTTAGGAGTTATATTAGTCTGTAGTTCTTAAGCTTTGTTTTGTCCGGATCGTCTTTAGGGATTAGAGGGATGTATGACAGATTGAATCTAGATGGACATTCTTTTTTTTTCTGGAAAGATTCTGAATATAACCTTAGTAGAAGTGGGCCTAAAATTTGGAAGAAATGTTGGTAGAATTCAGTATTGAGTCTGTCTGGTCCTGGCGACTTGCCTTTTAGCATTTCGTTTATTGCATGAGTTATGTTTTCTAGGGTCAGTTCTGCACCAAGAGATTGTTTATCTGTGTTACTGAGTTTATTAGTGGATTGCATACAAGGGATCTGTTGTTGTTGTTATTTTTTTCCAGTGGCGCTTGTGTGGCAGCGCCACCAGTTATTTGGTTGTAGATGAGTTTGTTGATTTGTTTACCCTGTTAGATGTTCAAAGTGATTCGAACTGTTTGTAATGTTTGTTTCTTGCGTTGTATATTGAATTGTCATTTAATGGTGAGGCACGTGTTCTGATCGTATAGTGGAATCTCTAGCATTGTGTGTTATGCGACAACCCAGCAGGTTCGTTCTTCCGGATGAGAATGCCGCTACTTGTTGGTGTAGCTTGGAGTTTCTTGGCACTTGATGTTGGAGAAGAATTTATTCTTTAATAGACAATTTTATTCTTTGGTTTTTATGTCTTTTCTTTGTTAAGTTCTGGTCTCTAATTCTCCAGCTGTTTCTACTGAGTTCGTTTTTGTGGTCGTGTATCTTTTCTTTATTGGCAGGTCACTAAAGCCTTTATTTCAGATAAATGTTCATAAGCACGACTGTTTAACATCACAAATCACCAGGATGAGAACTTCAACAATCACATGCACATCTACTGTTACGACTGATAACAACTGAAGCGTAGACGACATGTAGCATTAAAAGTCACCACAGAATATACAGGAACTGTGTTGAAATAAATCCAGGAAAACGTTTTAAGGCCTGTTTATTGATAATAAAGGTTCTATTCACAAATCTCTGACAGTGTCTTTTGATTTACAAAAGCGTTTCACATCCACATAATTCAATAGCTTCTCAAAAGGAAAGAACTATCCTGTCTTCGTCTCTAATCGATGGCTGCTCCAATTTACTAGTTACGATGAGTTTCGTTCCTACAGTTGTAGGGCTCAGTCAAATGCATATACAGTAGTTTTCCTTCTCCTTCTAACCTGATATGTAATTGTTATCCTTAGTCTGACGTGGAGGTTGTACTTTTGATGTTTGCGAACTTATTGTAGGCTACTTTGTAGAAAACGTTTCTCTTAATATCAATTTATTGTTCAGTGTTCTAAGTGAGCAGTTACGACTAATAACGTATAAGCCACGATTTGACCTCTCCTAAAATATGAAATCACAGGCGTCGTTAACAAAGAAGATGGTTGTTTAAAAAGTTACAATCATGGGAGAGATCTGTGTCTTCTTCTGTTCCTAAGTCTAACAAATTTGGCAGTTCTTGTGGTCTAAAAGGTTGTTCTATCTTCTACCAGACCCCCCGTCTGCTCCTTCAGCAGTTGCTATCCGTCTGGTGCTATACAATTAGCTTACTGCTTTTGTTTTCTCATTTTGCCAACTAATCGTCACGGGATTCTATAGGTGTTGAAAGATATTTTATTTTATTAAATTCTGCTGACTATACTAGTTTACGATTTAAGTTCATTGGAAGGGTTCTCAGTCTATTTTCATTAGTAACTTCTAACTTATTGAAGGAGTTTCTCTATTACATTTACTACACTGTGAGAACCATTGCTGACTTCAGAGGATTTACCTATCTATTTCTAGAATCACTGCTGATGTAATTTAGTACAGTCCAAAGTTCGACCTCATCATTAATTTCTTTTGACAGACTGCCATTTCAATAAAATGCACCGTCCCAACCTCGTCTGTTCTACTTTTAGTTAACTTAGCCACTTAAAAATATAGATACTTGTCAGTCTATATAATCTATTTTCTTATTTGTCCTATTATTTATTTTTAACAAATTCGCCTGTGCACTCGCTCGGCGACACTTGCGCTCTCGCCCTTCGGCCCAATGCCGTGTTGTGATGTTTGCATACTTCTTCTTCTTCTGCGTCCGTCCTGAAAAGGACGTTTGTTACGTTGTGTCGCCGTTTACAGCAAATCTGCGATATTTGCGCTTTTCGGCCCGACACATCCGATTTCAACATGGCATTTTTGGGACCGGGTTAGCCTTCTCTTTTCAATCCCTACTCTCTCAGCCAGACTGCAGTGATGCGGCCTGTTTCCAGGACGACCACTTGGAGGTGGAGTAGGGTCTTGGTCAGCTCTGGTTCGCTGACCATGACGCAAGCAGTCAAGCTATGGGTCCCTGACTGCATTTATCACTGTTGCTGCGTCTTCGGTCCAATGTTTGCATACAAGTATCCAGTATATGTGGTTGTATTTCTTCTGTGTAAATATTTCTATGGTAGTCCTCGAAAGCTTGTGCTGTATGTTGTGTCTGCGTTTGTATGTTTCCATGTGAGTCTACTGTTTGTCCTATTTGCTTGCTTCGCTGTATGTTTTGTTCTATTGCCATGTTTTATTTGCTGGGTACTTGTGTGATTATGTTCAGTTTTGTTTGTAACAGGGCACCTCTTAGTTTATGGTGTTGATATTGTTCTAATTCTTCCTGCAATGTAATAATATTAGGCGCTGTTTTATCAATTAGAGTTGTCAGTTTGATAGCTTGTTATATTATCTTTTCCTGTAGTATTCTGTCTCTGTGTATCTTGGTTGCCAGTATTTGTGTTCTCTCGCGTAGGATATTCTTTAATATCTCCCAGTATTATATGTTATCAGTGGGAAGTTCATTTGTGTGTGTAAGAATGAGTTGCATCATGTGCTTCACGTACGTTTTATTCTGCAGCAGTGTGTTGTTGAATTTCCAGTGAGGTGAATGTTTTGATGTGGTGTTTATAGTTGCCAAAAACAGTTTTTGGTCTGTGAATTTGAGTGTTTCTGATAAATTTGGACTCGATTGTACAGTACAAAGCTACAGACTTTTATAAACGGGTGCTTGCGTAGAATAGAAGGACTGAAATTGTATGACAAAGTCACAAATGTGGAATTGATGACAAGAACCATACAAGTGCCAGTGGAACAAGAGCTGAGAAGAAGATGCTGGCGATGGATAGGACACACATTGAGGAAACCTGTTGATAGCATTACAAGGCAGTCCATGTTCTGGAATCAACAGGGAAAGAGAGGCAGAGGTAGACCAAAAAACACATGGAGAAGAGAACTGGATACAGAGATGAAAATGATGAGGAAAACATGGACAGAACTTGAGCGGATGGCACGGGACAGGAAGACTTGCCATGTGTTTGTTGAAGGCCTATGCTCCTCGGGGAGCTAAAGGGTATTGATTGATTGATTGATTCTACAGTGCTTTGAGGGTGTATAGGGAGGTAAAGGTAAAGGATCCCATTACACGCCCATTGAGGCATATTGGGAAAATGCTATTAGGCCCATATTTTCTTGACCATCGGGCACACTAGGGGTGATGTGGTCAGCATCACGCCCGCCGGAGTGAGTATACATTATGTCAAATCGTGCTGTTCTGTCATGTGTGTTGTTTGTGTGCGTTGTATCAGTCCCGTTGAGATGCGCCGTTTAAGCTGTGCATGTCTACTATGCTTTGTAGCATATCTAGCTGGTAAGTGTAGCAAAATCTGCGAGAATAATCGCTCATTTCAGTAGAATTTTAGTCATAAAAGGATAATAAATACAACAGCCCTATTGTGTCTGACGGTGATGCTCTCACACGCCAGCATAGCGCTGAATTTAGTGCCATGGAACGGCGTACAACCGATCCCCCCGTTTAACCCTACTCGCGTTCCTTGTGACGTACATTTTAACATTTTGCCCGATTTGATAGAGACTGTGGCAAGACTTACAATTAACGCTTTGGCGGAAGTGTGCCGCAAAATAACTATCTGAATTAACGTATTCTGTCAACTTAAACGCAAAATCAGTAGTAATCCTTACATTTTTTGGTAGTGTTACACGATACAATACAAATTATTAACGCCAATTCTTAACCTGCCGTGCACAACCCCGCTTCGCTAACACAGTCTGCCATGCATATATATATATATATACACGCTGGAACAACTCTAGCAGAGGCAAACACGCAGACAATTTTATTGCCTCCTCGCGGTAGCATTTCTGACGTAACTGGAACAAGTTAGTTATTTGAAAAATACATGCTAGCGAGATGAAGGAGAGGAAAGATGGCGGTCTTGTGCAAAATTTTATTTGACGATTGACTATGACAAAAATTGAAAATTTAAACCATTATGAAACTGCCCATAAAAATTATATGGTAGTATAACGTAGAGTTCACTGAGCAAGAATGTACTTTAAATAATATGATAGTCCCAGTATTAGATAAATTATTGAGAAAATACTAATGTCTACGGACGCTCGACCAGACAGACTGGCGTTCCTGCTTAGTTTTTTTTTAACGTTAGTGGGGACGCGAGTTTGAAAAAGAGGCAGGGAGGTACATTCAAATTCGCTTGGGTAAAAAGAGTATGAATGGAAAAGGGGAGCGGTAGGAAAAATGTAATCCTAAACGAAACATCTTTTGTATTTGGCATAACTAAAGCAGACTGGCCAGTCGACTACCAGACGCAGAAATTGTTTGCAATTATTTTGTTTTTTCATAAAAACTGCATTTGAATTCAAGTAGTCGCACGTTTTGATTGGCCAGTGCTAGTAAATAGTAGCAAAAGGCTTTGATTAGTAATTGCCAGTCAAACTAAAATTTTCATTCAGATACGCTGAGAAACAGCTGTGTTAACTTTAAACTTAAATAAATAAGAAATTCACAGTCTGTGCAGTTCGGAGGAAGCTGAGGCCATTTCTTCTAAAGTCAGCGTCATTTGTTTATATTTTCTTGGATTGTGAGGCTCTATTTCCTGTTGCCAGCTGGTGACAGGAAACCTGCTGAGTACGAATAACACCATCCAGTCTCCAACCAGTCGTTTATGCTGTCAAAGATAACAGTAGGAGCTTTGGCGGGTGGTGAAATTGAGACTTTCTGCAACGACACATTGTAATATCTTTCAACAAGGAATCCCAGGTGATGTGTTAAACATCTGGGCATAACTGACATTTTCTTGTACGAAACACTAGTATTGCGAAACAATACTCAGGACGTTTATGGGGGTAGGATGAAACTACAGCCCTCATATATAGTGACTCTCTCTTTAGATAAATAAAGTGAAATCTATGAATATTTCCTACAGGAAAGACATATATAATTATATATATATATTAACTTTTTAGTTATTGGGCAAATTGCCCCAAAATTTTAATTGTTCTTTTCTGTACACTATCTTGTCCTCATTTTCAAAGACCTGTCCAAACGATTTGACTGGACAGGCAAAATAAAGTGTATAGAAAAAAATTTATTTCAAAGAAAAACTTAACTACTAGTTTTATTCTCTTCTTTATAGAGACTTAAAGTGTTTTACTGTTGTGTACCATCATTACATTTCTTCCCTAGACACTAGGTACATCATACACCATACACTAGAGCCACAAGAGTGACCGTGTGAGATCTAGGGAGGTAGCGTTAGGTACCCTGCACATAGTTCATCATCATCATCTTTTAGAGTCAGGGGCCTACATGTGCTTGACCTCACACGGTTTATGCAGACACCGATTTCATTCTTTGTTAGGATACCATCATAACCTCCCCAGCAAAATCAACTTTGCTACATAATTGGTAGGCTTGTCCGGGCATTTGAATTTCTCCTAGTACTACATACATTGGGGTCTGGGGTTTAGCATTAACAATAGTCTAATTTTCCCAGTGAATCCCCATATATTATTACCCAAGATTTGGGAAGTGAAGAAAGTGTCAGAGCCCAGATTTAATTAAATAAATTTAAAATTAGTTAGAGATTTAGTTAGAACATTTTGTATTTATCAGAATGGCAGATCTGGCCAGTTTCGCTCTGCGGCTGTACAGACTGCTAAAGAGATGGGCATGGATGGACCAGAGCTGGTTCAATATGTAACTTCAGAACGCGACAAGTATATTGAAAGGGAGGATAGGAAGTTAGCAGAAGAAAGAAAATTACAGTTGCAGATTGAGGCTGACAAGGAGGCTAGGGCATTGGCTGCAGAAAGAGAAGAAAAGAGACTGGTTGCAGAAAGAGAAGAAAAGAGACTGGCTGCAGAAAGAGAAGAAAAGAGACTGGCTGCAGAAAGAGAAGAAAAGAGACTGGCTGCAGAAAGAGAAGAAAAGAGACTGGCTGCAGAAAGAGAAGTAGAAGAAAAGAGACTGGCTGCAGAGAGAGAAGAAAAGAGACTGGCTGCAGAAAGAGAAGAAAGAAGACAGGCTACAGAGAGGGAAGCAGAAGATAAAAGATTACAGAGGGAGCATGAGTTGCGACTAAGGGAGTTAGAATTTCAAGGCCATGCTCCTGAAAATGGTGCCAGCCCCTTTGCCTCAGATGCCACTGCCAGTCAGGGAGCCTCAACCTCAGCTATGGGTTTTCATGTAGACCATTTTGTTGAGAAAGATGATGACATAGAAGGGTATTTAAGTAGGTTTGAACTTTTAGCCACTACTTATGGGTTAGAAAGAGAAAGATGGGGGGTAAAGCTGTCTCAGGGTCTTCGGGGAACAGCTTATGAAGTGTTTTCCAAAATGAGCAGGGATGACCAAGACAACTATGACATGTTGAAGCAAGCTCTTCTGTTAAGATACGAAAAGAACAGAGAGTTTTATAGAAAGAAATTTAGGAATGCCAGGCTACTGTCGGGTGAGACCTATCACCAGTTCTCCGCCCGGTTGGAAACGTACATGGAGAAATGGGCTACTTTGGGGAAAACCCAAGATCTCAAAGAGATGATACTCATTGAACAGATGAGAGAGTCCATGGCTCCAGACATGAGAAAGTTTCTCATGGAACAGGGTGCGGAGAGGCTGGGTGAGATCATAAATGTCGCTGAGAGGTATCAGGCAGCCCAGGCAGAGGTAGCTGGTATCAAGAAAAAACCAATAGATCAGTATAAGGCTCCTCAAAACCATAATAAATTTGATAACAGAAATAAGCAGAACTTTGATAGGCCTCGAAATGATTTTAAAAATAAAACCTCACATTTCAATGACAGAAGGAATGATGAAAGAAAACCTTTTCATCAAAGTAGATTATATTGTAGCCGGTGTAGGATGGACAACCATAACACCGAAAATTGTAGAAGGAAACCTGTGGTAATGGCCACGCTTCAGGTCAGGTCGACTCCTAGAAAAGAGGAGGAACCACCAAAAACAATGTCTCGTAAACAGTGGAGAAAGGCACAGGCTGAAGATAGGTCACTGAAGCCGTGTTTTGAGAAACTGCAAAAACTCCATATCCCTCCTAGGAAAGGAGACTTCTAATTGAAATATGGACTGCTTTGCAGGGCGGTTAAAGCAGGATTATCCGGGTGTGGACAGGTAGTAGTGCCATCGAAATATAGGGCACGAGTTATGAGACAAACACATGTTCTAGATGGTGAACACCAGAAGATGGGTACCACATGCCAAAGAACATCTGTTGGATATTTCTGGCCCGGAGAAGTTGAAGACATAAGAAAATTTGTCGAGGACTGCGAACAGTGCAGCAAGAAAAATTCCACAGGGTGGAAAAATAATAACCAAATGCAAGAGAAGCATTATGGCAAACCTGGGCCAGAAAATAAAGAGGGAACACCCACACATGGGAAAATGAATCATGACCTAGACACGCCACGGGGCAAACTTAGGCCTGGAAAGAAAAATAATTATAATAATGTTGACCACGGGGAATGGGAACCCCTTTTCACAGACAGTCTTCACTCGATTGTTTTACAATGGCCACTATGCAGCGAGTACAAAGAACTGTTATACCCCAGAATAAGCCGACGATCCCTCGGTCGGACTTATGTAAACTGGAGGAAGATAAAAGAGAGAGAAGATCTCTCACAATGAACTCAAAGTGGGGAGAAAACCCCACGAAAAGAATCGGTAGTGGTAGATTCCTGTGTGATGACACAAGGAAGAAACGTCCGCAAAACAAAGCTTCTAATGTAAAGGACCTGACAGGGGCCCTGAGTAATATGTCAGAAAAATTAAAAGTCCACTTGTAATTTGTTAAGGACCTGGACAGATGAGAAGGCAGAGGAGACTGTTACCTCATCATATCAATATGTGAACGAACTGACCACTCGTCTAAAAACTAGTTGGAAACTGGCCAATGATAATTTAAGACAAGCAAGGAAAAAGCATGCTGCTTACTATAATAAAAAAGCTAAGGATAGGGAACTTGTTGTAGGAGAGAAGGTACTACTTCTATTGCCAGGCAGCAACAATAAACTTCAGATCGGATGGCAAGGGCCATATACAGTTTTGGAAAAGGTATCCAGAACAAATTACAAGATAGACAAAAAGGGAAAGGAAAAAGTCTATCATGTGAACCTTTTGAAGAAATATCTGGACAGACAAATCCAGGAAGGAACACATCTAATGGCCTTGTCTATCGCAACCGAAATGAAAAATGACCCGCTCCCCTCATTCGAATATCCACTGAAACCCAGTGAAACGTTTGCACAGGTGAAAATCAGTAATCACCTGACAAAAGGACAGAGGGAGAAGGTTCAACAGGTCCTTGAAAAACATACAGATGTGTTAACGGATAAACCGGGGCACACAAATTTGTTGGCATATGATATGAAACTACTAGACCCAGCACCTATCTGTATGAGGCCCTATTCTATTCCGTTCGCTAAGGAAAAAGCTTTGAAAGAGGAGATTGAATATTTGTTACAAGAAGGGATTATTTCTCACAGTGAGTCTCCTTATAGTTCCTGTGTGGTTTTGTTGCGGAAACCATCGGGAGAACATAGACTGTGCATAGATTACAGGAAACTGAATGCTGTCACAGAAGGTCAGGTGGATCCATTACCTGATACTACTCAACTTTTTGCCAGGCTGAACAAGGCAAAATATTTTTCTAAGGTGGATCTTAGCAAAGGCTATTACCAAATTCCAGTTAAGCCTGAGGTTCGACCTTATTTAGTCTTCAGCACCTCGGAAGGTCATTATGAGTTCAACATGTTACCATTTGGGTTGAAAAATGCCCCGAGTGTGTTTTCTAGGATGATGCGAAAATTGCTGGATCCGCTGAAAAATCCATGTATTTCGAATTTTATGGATGATATCCTCATTGCTACGGAAACATTTGAGGAACACGTTACCTCTTTGAATATGCTGTTTGATAGACTCAGAGAGGCTAACTTAACCGCTAGGTCAACAAAATGTTGTATTGGCTGTAAAGAGTTGGAATTCTTGGGACATACGGTACATCAGGGTAGCATGACCCCTGATCCCAAGAATATGGAAAAATTGAAAAAAGCGCCTAGACCACAAACAAAAAAAAGATGTGCGATCTTTCGTGTCGTTGTGTGGTTTCTACCAAAAGTACATTAAACATTTTAACTCTATATGTGCTCCTCTGACGGATTTAACTCGCAAAGGTCAACCTGATATTATAATTTGGTCGGCACAGTGTGAATTGGCTTACCAGGAGTTAAAAGTAAAACTCACAAGCAGGCCAGTATTGCAATTGCCTGACTTGAATAAAGAATTTGTCGTGAGAAGTGACGCAAGCAATGTGGGCCTAGGCGCTACATTGTTGCAAAGGTCCTCCTCACAAGATGGAGAATTGAACCCAGTCGCTTATGCTAGCCGCAAGTTGAACAAGGCGGAAAAAAATTACTCAACAAGTGAAAAAGAATGTCTCGCTTTGATATGGGCGATAAAGAAATTCCAGATTTATTTATATGGCAGGACATTTGTGGTCCAAACGGATCATTCACCACTCGTGTTCTTGTCTCAGGCCAAGCATGAAAATTCCAGATTATTGAGATGGTCTTTATTATTGCAGCCATACTCATTTCTGATAGAATATATCCCCAGCCCTAACAACATAGGTGCAGACTTTTTGAGCAGACATCCTTGTGATGAAGATCAGAAAAACGCATAAGACTTCATTGAGCTAAGTTATCTCGCAGATTATAACCTGCAAATGAATGCATGTTTTAGGATGGGAGGTGTGTAGCAAAATCTGCGAGAATAATCGCTCATCTCAGTAGAATTTTAGTCATAAAAGAATAATAAATACAACAGCCCTATTGTGTCTGACGGTGATGCTCTCACACGCCAGCATAGTGCTGAATTTAGTGCCATGGAACGGCTTAGAATCGATCCCCCCGTTTAAACCTACTCGCGTTCCTTGTGACGTACATTTTAACATTTTGCCCGATTTGATAGAGACTGTGGCAAGACTTACAATTAACGCTTTGGCGGAAGTGTGCCGCAAAATAACTATCTGAATTAACGTATTCTGTCAACTTTAACGCAAAATCAGTAGTAATCCTTACATTTTTTGGTAGTGTTACACGATACAATACAAATTATTAACGCCAATTCTTAACCTGCCGTGCACAACCACGCTTCGCTGACACAGTCTGCCATGCATATATATATATATACACGCTGGAACAACTCTAGCAGAGGCAAACACGCAGACAATTTTATTGCCTCCTCGCGGTAGCATTTCTGACGTAACTGGAACAAGTTAGTTATTTGAAAAATACATGCTAGCGAGATGAAGGAGAGGAAAGATGGCGGTCTTGTGCAAAATTTTATTTGACGATTGACTATGACAAAAATTGAAAATTTAAACCATTATGAAACTGCCCATAAAAATTATATGGTAGTATAACGTAGAGTTCACTGAGCAAGAATGTACTTTAAATAATATGATAGTCCCAGTATTAGATAAATTATTGAGAAAATACTAATGTCTACGGACGCTCGACCAGACAGACTGGCGTTCCTGCTTAGTTTTTTTTAACGTTAGTGGGGACGCGAGTTTGAAAAAGAGGCAGGGAGGTACATTCAAATTCGCTTGGGTAAAAAGAGTATGAATGGAAAAGGGGAGCGGTAGGAAAAATGTAATCCTAAACGAAACATCTTGTGTATTGGGCATAACTAAAGCAGACTGGTGAATCGACTACCAGACGCAGAAATTGTTTGCAATTATTTTGTTTTTTCATAAAAACTGCATTTGAATTCAAGTAGTCGCACGTTTTGATTGGCCAGTGCTAGTAAATATTAGCAAAAGGCTTTGATTATTCATTGCCAGTCAAACTAAAATTTTCATTCAGATACGCTGAGAAACAGCTGTGTTAACTTTAAACTTAAATAAATAAGAAATTTACAGTCTGTGCAGTTCGGAGGAAGCTGAGGCCATTTCTTCTAAAGTCAGCGTCATTTGTTTATATTTTCTTGAATTGTGAGGCTCTATTTCCTGTTGCCAGCTGGTGACAGGAAACCTGCTGAGTACGAATAACACCATCCAGTCTCCAACCAGTCGTTTATGCTGTCAAAGATAACAGTAGGAGCTTTGGCGGGTGGTGAAATTGAGACTTTCTGCAACGACCCATTGTAATATCTTTCAACAAGGAATCCCAGGTGATGTGTTAAACATCTGGGCATAACTGACATTTTCTTGTACGAAACACTAGTATTGCGAAACAATACTCAGGACGTTTATGGGGGTAGGATGAAACTACAGCCCTCATATACAGTGACTCTCCCTTTAGATAAATAAAGTGAAATCTATGAATATTTCCTACAGGAAAGACATATATAAATATATATATATATATATATATATATATATATATATATATTTATATATATATATATATATATATATATATATATATATATATATATATATATATATATTAACTTTTTAGTTATTGGGCAAATTGCCCCAAAATTTTAATTGTTCTTTTCTGTACACTATCTTGTCCTCATTTTCAAAGACCTGTCCAAACGATTTGACTGGACAGGCAAAATAAAGTGTATAGAAAAAAATTTATTTCAAAGAAAAACTTAACTACTAGTTTTATTCTCTTCTTTATAGAGACTTAAAGTGTTTTACTGTTGTGTACCATCATTACATTTCTTCCCTAGACACTAGGTACATCATACACCATACACTAGAGCCACAAGAGTGACCGTGTGAGATCTAGGGAGGTAGCGTTAGGTACCCTGCACATAATTCATCATCATCATCTTTTAGAGTCAGGGGCCTACATGTGCTTGACCTCACACGGTTTATGCAGACACCGATTTCATTCTTTGTTAGGATACCATCATAACTTCCCCAGCAAAATCAACTTTGCTAAGTAAGTACCCTCCCTGTTTGCCATCCGAATTTGTGATCTGACACCTCTGCCTATAATATCCATTTTAGTCAGTACACAATTAAAATCTCCTCGTAATATGATATTCTGTCCCCTGTAGGAATGCGGTAGTAAGCTTTCTAGGCTATCGTAAAACAAGGGTTGATGTCTGTAATCTAGTGGGGCAAATATGTTTACTATGGTGTATGTATGTGTTGTTCTTTACCTGAACTATGGATGTTCTACCCTTGCTATCTCTGTTTCTCCTGATAATTTCCCACCTCTCCGATGTCTTTACGATAGCTATCCATGAACCTATATTCTAAATACTAAGAACCCCTGAACATTATATTCTGAATACTAAGGCTAAAACATGAATGTCTTAGACCTAGTCGTGATATGGGATGCGTGTTCTTCTTCGTGTATGTTGGTGTCTTGAAAAAGGCTTTACTGTGTGTTATCAGGGCTATGTAGCACAATAACGAGTCTCGGGCTGGAGTCTGACAGTGTTCTTAGTCTGTGTGGTGTTTCCGTATGTTGCTCGTTTGTCTTGGCTTTATTTGGGCTTGTTGATTTATTGTTTTTATAAGCTTGCGCTGCAGTAGGATACTGCTTGGGGTCAATCCTCGTAAAGTTTGGTGTGTCTTGTGTGATGACGTTGTCCTCAGAGTGGTGTCTTCTTCGTTTATTATTTCTCGTAACCGTTAGGAAAATCTATTTGTTTGTTTGCTGATGGGGAGGTGGCGTTTGTTGTGCTTGTTTTTCTGGTTGTGAACGTGCTTTGTTTCCTTTATTTATTTATTTTTTTAAAAAGGGGGGTGGGGTGGGGGGAGCACTTGTTGGCCAGCGGTCTTCCTGCATGCAGATGGGACATGCCGTCTTCCGTCCTGGAATTGTGACGAAAATGTTATGTGTGTTTTTCCCCGGCCCTTTGATTTGTAGATCTACGTAGCGTGGAAGGGAATCTTTGCGTTTACAAAGCAGGCCCCACTCGTCCGTCGCGTTCCTTAATTGGTAGGTTTCCTGATCTTCTGAAACAGCCACGGCTATCTTTCTTGCAGCCTTTTTTCAGTGTAGGAGGCATCCAATGGAGGGTGTATTTCACCCGTTCCTTGTGTAGGTGCTCTACTAGAACGGACACTCTAATCGTTTCCCATGTAGGGAGTTGTACTGGGCGGTATGTGCCCCAGGCGTCAGGGTGGCATACCACCGGTGTGGGTTTTCAAAACGGTATATCGACGATATACCATTTCATGTGATGCCACACGGGCCCGTTAGAATACTTGCTATTAGTGAGTAGGAGGCGCGTGCAGCCTATGCTCCTGAAATGGCCAAAACCAAAGTGCTGTTTTGGTGCAAGGCACCTCCTTCGAAGTCTTCGTTGACATCAAGGCTGATTTTTGCCATCATTGTGATATGTTCATTGCTTAAAAAATGTAATGGCGGAAAGAAGTGGCTACGTCTACTTACGACGCTTAGAAATAAACAGTCCGATATTTTCGAAATAAAGGCCGAGACGCGATCTGTATCGTATGTTTCCGGTCATATATATATATATGAATGAAAATAATTTAATTTCTGTATTTTTCCATATCTATTGTTAAAAATGTTTTCATCGATAGTCGTATGTTCCGTGGCTTCAATATTTATCGGGAGAAGATAGGATACTGCGACAAATATGGAAAACTAAGAGCCAGGGATGCAGACCTCCAGGACGACCCAGTGTCTGCTGGGAGGATAACATTAGGCAATCTCTGAAGGAACGAGGACTGGATTGGAACCAGGCCAGGAGGAAGATCGCCGGCAGGATAGTCTGGCGCTCTCTCTGGCAAACCTCTACACCCCAAGGTAGAAGAGGAACGACTAAGTAAGTAAGTAGTAAGGCGTCAGTATTCTGCCTCGTCGTTTATACTTGGTCCTTGCGAAAGATGCGCTGTCGATTGTCACGCACATTTGTCATAGAATAAACCTGCCCATACTTTGAGCACGGTATGTGTCACGGATTGCCTCCCCTGCTTTGCAGTAGTGGTTCACCACTGGCCAAAACTCAAGAGTATCTAAAATGGGTCGTCAAAGGTGTCTACCTTAGCACAAGATTACTCTTGGCAGAGTTGTAGATAGAAGGATAATGACGCTTCTATCTCAAGGGTGTATTCACAAGATGTTTTCAGAAGTCAAGAACAATGCTGCATAGGGCAAAGCACTATTAACTTATATCTGATCCGTCGCCTTTTGTGAAGAATTAAGCAATGGTTTTAGCCCGTTCAAGCCCCCAACTGGTGTAAATCCAGCGAAATTCTTTTATAAGTATTTGCTCTATAGATGTAAATATATATATATATATATATATATATATATATATATATATATATATATATATATATATATATATATATATATATATATATATATATATATATATATTAAAGAGTCTAGCTCATACGTTTGCTTTCATACCTATAATAACTGAATCAACTATGATTGTTTTGTTTTAAAATAACTTGTAACAAATTTAATAATCAATTAGTCTTAACAATTTAAAATAGCGATGGAATGATGGTGAATTTTATATGTAAATATAATTGTCTTCACTGAGACTTGGTTTGAGTATTTAAAAAAAACAATTGTCCTTTTGCTATTTCCTTAATAAACTTAGCTGGTCTAAGTGGGTCCTGCAGCCGTGGTTTCGTCAATTCTTTTGTGATTAGAGCATTTCTGCACACAACTTGCCCACTTTAGGCGATTAGTGCTGATTCCCTGCTTGTAACTTACAACTCGAAACTTTAATCTTGCAGCTTCGTACCATGAACAGTCTGGTAGGTTCGATCCACGAACTCAAAGTAACTTTTGGGAACACAATCTCCTGGCACAGTTTAGAATGGACACAGCAACTTACGTTAGATGCTTTCGAATCACTTGGTCTGGAAATTTTGGTATTCCTCTTATGACGGGTGATCTGATTCCTTAGGTCTCCAGTCTTTGTATTTAAAAAATGCAATTTTAAGTTTCAAAGTTGCCCAGATACTCTGTCCTGGTCCTTTAAGTTTCCAGTCTTTGTATTTAAAATTGCGGGTTTACTTTTAAGTTTCAAAGTTGCCCAAATACTCGGCCCTGGTCCTTTAAGTTTCCAGTCTTTGTATTTAAAAATGCAGGTTTACTTTTAAGTTTCAAAGTTGCCCAAATACTTCGATCTGTCACTTATAATTTTGGAATCCGTTGTCCGATCCTTCTCTCTCTCTGGCTCTGGTGAATTGCTAGCTTGGCGTAGCGATGCAGTCTGATCTTTGATTTCGATTTCGCTAGATTATATTTCCATTTCTCAGTTCAAATCCCAGATTGTACTGCCGATGAATTTGCCAATGAAATTCAAAGTCTATTCCGGCACTCAAATCAAGCCAATGGTAAATCTTTAGAACTATATGGGTCGGGGTGTTAACTCATAATATCCCCCGCGTGTTTTAAAATATCAAATTTTAAAATTCCAACGCGTTACCTCTATCTAATAAGGCAGTAATACTTCCGATTGCATCTTTATGCAAACTCACAAACAAATCTGTGAACTTATTTCCTGTCTAGATGCTTCCCCACAATATTGTCTCCATAGGCAGATTATGACAGGTTATCTGTAATAATTACACAGAGATGGTCCAGCGGAAGCGATTTCGTATACCACCTTTGTTTTTGTGCCTCTGCCAGACGGATGTCTCAGACAGAGAATATGGCTTTCTTTTCATCGATCGTGCGCTACCACATTGTGTCAAACACAGATCGTCTCAAACAAAGGTGGCTAGACGCCTTAGGTGATAAACCTATTATCCGCTGACAGGTCTAATTAGCCTGGTATTATTACGATTTACCTGGCGAAACGTAAGCAAGTCTAGGGAGTGGTCAGAGCGAATATGTAGGGCATAAAATATGCCGAATAATAGGACGATGACTGATGAAAATGAAGAAATGAAGTGATACTGCCGGAGAGAACGACAGTTATAAAAAGTGCACCCAAATAATAGAACGATGAAGGAGAGAAAGAAGGGTGCAAAAGTACATGCACCAACCGTTTTGTCACAGAATGAAAGTACATCCCGTGAGTTGAGTGAGCAAACAGTCCAGACAGGTAACTAGAATCGATCTGCGCACAGAAAAGAGCATGCAACTACACTAACAACACCCCATTGTGGCATTTAAGTACATAAATCGATCATCAACCTAATCCGTCCATTTAATTCAGGATGGAACATACAGATTGCAGTTTTTGCTGTCCACCTACGTCTATACATGGGTCGTTTCATTCAGCGTTTGCAATGAGGCTCATGTTGATCTGTCTTCTTATTCTTCCTCATATTATCTTTGGCCTTCTCACTCATCTCCTTTGTTGTTCAGTCAAGGGCATGTTTTATTATATTAGAAGTTTTTTTTTAAAGGTATGTTGTTTCCACCTCTACTTTCTGCTTTTGATCTTCGGTGTTAGCGGTTTCCCGATTTCCATCCGCCCGTCCGTAATTTTGTTTAATTACTTCTGGAGTTATGATAAAACGTTTTCTAGTGGCTCATCATTTTTGAAGGTCTGAAGTGTTGACTTGGTAGTCTTGGCAACATTACTTCCATCCATCTGATTAGAATAGCTCTAGACTTCAAGCTATCTGGTAAGAAGTGTTCGAGTGACATCTTTTGTGAAGGTCTGAAATTTTGACGTGATGTGATTGTTAACATTACTTCAGGCCGTTTGATAAGATGTACTCTAGGGACATCTCTTGTGAAGGTCTGAGATTTGGACGTTATATTTTTGGCAACATCTCTTCAGGATGTTTGATAAGATGTACTCTAGGGACATCTCTTGTGAAGGTCTGAAATTTGGAAGTTATATTTTTGGCAACATCTTCTCACGCCTTTTGATAAGATGTGCTGTAGTAACATCTCTTGTGAAGGTCTAGAATTGGGACGTTATATTTTTGGCAAGATTACTTCAGACCATCTGATAAGAAGTGTTCAAGTGATCATCTGTTGTAAAGGTCTGACTTTTGAACGTGGTATTCTTGGCAAACCTGGCATGTTTATAAGTTATTGAGAAGGGTAGATAATTTTATTTGTGTATAACGATCTAATCTTGTTTTCATATGAGAAAGCTGCAGGGTTGCATATTGGTATTTTGAGAGTTTGAGGCTAACCCGGCTTTGTTCATCCTGGCTTTCTTGTCGGTGTTACATTCAAGATGCTGTTGTAACCGAGATTGGCGCTCAGGATGAGCTCTAAGCTGTGTTTAGATGTTCCTAAGTCGTGCGCAACATGTAGTCTCTGATAGCAAAAACTCAGCTCTTGGCCTTTTTGTGGCGGGACGGTTTAAACTGACAGGAAAACGCGCGAGAGCGCCGTAATACCAGAATGATCTGAGTAGATTGAGCTCGTAAACATTGAATGGCAATTCATCTACAAGGTATAAGAATAAAAAAATAACTGATTTTAAGCCACCCGCAATATAAAACTCTGATTTTAAGCCATCCGCAATACAAAACTCTAATTTTACGCCACCCGCAATACAAAACTCTAATTTTACGCCACCCGCAATGCAAAACTCTGATTTTAAGCCACCCGCAATATAAAACTCTGATTAAAGCTGCCTTGTAGGAAGGCTTTGAACAGCCTAAGGATAAGGAAAGCAAATTTGAATTAAAATACTTGCTGAAATTGGATATACAGCTAAAGGTAGTCCCATAGCATATCCTGCCTTACGAGAGTTAAGTGTTAGAGACTTAAATTCGTGAGGTGGGGTGACCAGTTCCCTTCCTCGCTGCCTTCGCCTTCCCTTACTCAACAGCAGAGTCGGGTACGCATTTGGCCAGCGAGAGACCAGCGCTGTAACAATTGTCAGTCAAAAGACTCAGATATCGCAGACAATTTATAATCCACAGCACAGCGTATTTTGCGCTGAAAATGCCAACTTCCTTAGAGAAATAACGTGATTATAATACATCAAACGAAGAAGTAGACTAGATAGATGTGTGATTTAAAAAAATGTATATATTTATTTTAATTTTGCTGTTGTAATGTTTTCTTCTATTTATGAGCTTTAAGTTGAAACGTGAGTTCAGAGAGAAACGATTCTCACCGATGCTCGCTAAGAGACACGATTCTCAGGATGAAGCATAATTGCAAAGAACAAAATTGCAGAAGTCGCTTCACGAAGAATACCTTTTTGAAGTGTTGTCATGGCGACAGGCAGTACACCCTATTTGTTTCCCTCCTCGAGGTATTTGTTACTATATAGATTTTCTGCGAGTTCTCTCTTGCTTCCAAAGTAATCGATGTGTTGATACCTGCTGCAGACGTGACAATACGGCAGAGGTGATGTTCTGTTTTGTTGATGTTGTTTTTAATGGAGATTTTCTGCGAGTGCCCTCTCGCGACAGAAATGGATCGATGTGTAGCATATGAAGCAGACGTGACAACACTAAAGAGGTGACGATGTGCGCTGGTGTTGCTTTAATGGTTGGGGGTGTCGTGTCGTGATGGTAGTAACTGTGATAATTTGTTCGATTGCAGCAGCACGAGAAATATCGTCAGGTAACATCAGTCATGCAGAAGTTCTGACACGTTTAGTAAATTGTTCCAGATAGCTCTTCTAGCTACACATTGACAATCAGCTAAACTTGGAATGTAGTAAGGTAATATCAGTCATGGAGAAGTTTTCACATGTCAAGTAAATTATTCTACGTAGTTCTTGTTGTTGCACAATGAAAGTCAGCAAAACTGGGAATATCATCAGGTAATATCAGCCGTGGAGAAGTTTTCATATATTTAAAAAATTATTCCTCATAGCTCTTGTACTTACACAATGAGAATAAGAGAAACCGAGAATATAATTAAGTAATATCAACCATGGAGACGTTTTTCGCATGTTTAATAAATTATTCCACGTAGCTCTTCTAATTGCACAATGAGAATCAGTGAAATGAGGAATACCATCAGTTAATATCAGCCACGCAGAAGTTTTCAAGTGTTTGATCAATTATTCCACGTAGCTGTTGTTGCACCATGATAAACAGCGAAACTGTAAATATAATTAGGTAGTATCAGCCATGGAGAAGTTTTCATATGTTTAATGAATTAATCCAGGTAACTTCTCCTTCCTCCTCTTCTTTTCCTCTTCTTCTTCAAGTACCATGCCTTGTGGGGTAGACAGCCAAGTCTCTTCCTCCAGTACTATTTATGAATTCTGCTTTTGAATTCTTTCTATGCCATGATGTCGAACTGTCCAGTATTTTCTCTCTTTGTCGTCCTCTTATCACTTTTTCCTTCAATCTTTCCTGTTGTCACAATATACTCCTGTTTTCAACACAATGACAAATCAGCGAGACTAGGAATATCACCAGGTAATATCAGCCATGGAGAAATTTTCACATGTTTAATAAATCATCTTACTTAGCTCTTGTTGCTGCACATTGACGTTAAACATGTTTAATACATTATCCCCCTTAGCTCTATTACTCCACAGTGACGTTAAACATGTTTAATAAATTATCCCCCTTAGCTCTATTACTCCACAGTGACGTTAATCATGTTTAATAAATTATCCTCCTTAGCTCTTTTACTCCACAGTGACATTAAACATGTTTAATAAATTATCCCCCTTAGCTCTTGTGACTGCACAGTGACGTTAAACATGTTTTATTATTATGCCCGCCCCATGTAGTTCCCGGGGGGGGGGGTCTCTGAAGAGACAAAGAAAGAATAGGATTACTGCACCCTCAGGCATGTCGTACAAGGCAACTAATATGAGGTTGGGCATGTGACCGGCAACCTTATCATGTAAAACTTATTGCCACAGAAACTACTGGTGCAAGAGCGTGTGAGTGATTGCTGTCGGCCTCCATTAGGGTGGGGGGTGGGGGGGGTGAAAGGGGGAGCTGCAGTGGTGGCTTCATGCTCCGTAGGGAGTGCAGAAGAACATCATGATGATGATTATGCCTGCTGCGCACGGCTGTTTGCGAGCGACGTTTTAGTTTTTCCTGACCGCGCTATTTATAGCTATCGTGACAGAGGTCACGTGGTCAACTTCCTAACGGAAAAAAAATGTGGCGGTGTTTACTTTTGATAGGGCTTAATTAATGCTTTTAGGCTACTTTATTATTATAAATACGGGCTTTAATTTTGCGTTAAGTTAGACTAGAAATGTTAGAGTAAATTTTAGAACAAGAACAAACATTTTATCACAATTAGAACAGAAGATATAATAGTCCGAAATAGTGTAAAATTTACGTTTTTTTAATATTTTGTTATGGTTTGTTTCTAATGCAATTTACACTAAAACGATCACAATCAACATGAATAACAAATTACAGAAATCAAAGGTAGAAAACCTGCAGAAAATGGATATCATAGTTTTGTTTTGGTTTCATGCATCAAACATTAATTATTGAAACATTAAATTGCAAGTCCACATTTATTACCTTAAAATAACACACCCAATTGTCCCCAAAACATGAGAGCTAACAATTATCTCAATCATACATCACGATGGTCATGTAAAAATGAGTATGGTCATGAGTAAAACGAAATGTTCAATTTAATAAATAAAACATACACCTATTAAATGATTTCCACACTCTGTTAATTCTGTCACTCTCACGCAACAACTGCCATAATTTGCTCTAGCCCCAAAATTTCGCCCAATTATCATTCACGCTTCCTTTTTTTTGTAGGAGGAATCTGTACATTCACAGATGGAGAAATTTGTAACAAATGAGTTTCCATTATAAATTTTAATTGTGAAGTTATATTTTTTAATACCGCTGGCGCGTCTTTCAAAATTCGCTGTTTTCTCTCCTGTGCCCACGTAAGACCTACTGTTTCCTTCAAGGCTATTGCTAATTCTTTGGATATTCTAACTCTACTTTCAATGCCTGCTTTCCTGCAAATTTCCTGACGTGACGTTTCTGAACACCGTTGTAGTTCATGTTCCTGCTGCAGGTCCAGTGAGTCAGTTGATGTTCCAGCAATATGTTTCCTAACAGTGTGGAGAAATTGAGATCGCTTACGTTTTGTTGGCGTTCTGGTGACTGATGTTTCTCGTCTATGTTTAATTAGTTTTTGTAGTACAATAGGCTGTCCTCTGGTTTTGCATTTTATGATATTATGTTTTGCTGTTTTTAACAATGGATGTGAATAGGGTTTCTTCCTCTTGTGTTAGTGGTTGTGAAGGTGGCTTAGCAAGTAACTGTTGTACTGTGATGTCGCTTTTGATGACATGCGAGGTGGATATACTTGTCGTATGTATAACTGACTTGGTAGGTGTAGATGTGGCAACAAAAACTGGCATGCTAGGGTGAGTAGTGTTATCCACCTCCAAATGAATAATGGTATCGCCTTTAATGTGAGATGACTCATCAACCTTCAGCTGAACAATATCATCACTAGTGTGAGCAGGCATATCAATCTCCTGCTGTACAGAGCTATCCTGACTACAGCTAACTGACATACTACAACTAACTGACTGACTACAACTAACTGACTGACTACAGCTAACTGACTGACTAGACATGGAGGGGTCAGAAAGAACATCACAGGGGATAGAGCAGCTTTTTGTTTTTAAAACACCAAAAAATGTCTTTGCAAAATAATTGCGCAGTTGACATTCACTTATAGTTAAATTATGGTCATAGTCTTTTAGACTGTTTTCCGATGGTAACTTGGCTGTTTCAAGGCACTTCTCATTATGCCTCCTTTTTGAGTTTTGTATTCGTAAGTAACACTTCTTACAAAATATAGTCGAATGCTCTTTGGGTTTATCATCTGATACGTTAATTCCAAACACAAAGAACAGATCACTAACGTAATTAGAACAGTTTAGTGCTGTATGATTTGAACTTTTTGTTTTGGAAGTTAATGCTCTCTTGCCACAGGCTCTGCACAGTGCACTGGCACAATTCATATGATGCAAAAAAGTATGTTCCATTTCGTTGTTATGTAGTATAGTTTACTTGTGTATGTATAACGATAATGGAATATTTGGGAGTATCAAGTCTAACACCAGGCTGTAGAATGCTTTATCTGTGAATGAAAGAAGATGTACAAACAGTTACTTAGAATTCTTTGGCAGCCGTCGTGTGCACAGGATTGTCTACCAAAGAACACTAATGGAACAGTCCTTATCTCACACACAATAAAAAAAAAGACATTCATATTATAAATACAAGATTAACAAGACTTGAAAGATAGATCAAAGTATGTGAAAGCAATCTATCTATAGCTTTACATGTTTTCTGACGCTCATATACGTCTAGTTAAGTATCATTATAAATGAATGAAAATGCAAAAACAGATGGTGCTTTACAAAAAGTTATTTTTTTACAACCTTATTTAATATTTGCGAGTTTCAGGAATGCGTTTGCAGTGATTTGAATGTTATAAAATCTGGTGACAATATGCTTGTTCTTGTAATGCCAAACTCACAAAACTGACTACCACACATTCTCAAGATATGAAACCAAAACAAAAAAGTATGTGGAAATAATCTATAGCTTCCCTTCGAGAAGTCTTTATAATTATAAACTCATACGAATGGGCCGATTTTTAGATATTACATTA
Source organism: Oreohelix idahoensis (assembly GCA_024509875.1). Taxonomy (NCBI): domain Eukaryota; kingdom Metazoa; phylum Mollusca; class Gastropoda; order Stylommatophora; family Oreohelicidae; genus Oreohelix; species Oreohelix idahoensis. Next base: position 100,887 of record JAMPIV010000015.1, on the reverse strand, counting down.
ATAAAAAGATTACTTCTGTTATGAATTTCCTCAAATGATGACGCTGTTTTCAAAAGTCTGTAACTCCGTCAAATATAATTTCAATCAAATAAAAATGCAATCAAAAATAGAACATAGAACAAAGTTATAGTACACAAAATAATTTTAGCGCTGTGTTTATCCAGAACGAGTGTATAATGATTTATATTTTACTGATTTTACACACACATCAGCTGATTTTCCCGCCAAAACCCTCAGTAGTCGTTTACGGTGCACATGAAAATTGTATACCCGGTGTCAGAATTCCGGTCACCGAAACTAAAAGAGGGCACTGGTATAGGGTACAAACAGCCGTGTGCGTTATCAAAGATTGTGAATGCTGCTAGATTATTGCGCGTACATGTTATGTAAACAGATTGTTATTAAGGTTACTATAGAGACAAATACATCATACAGTTTATAGAGACAAATACATGGCGGTCGGAGTGGCTAAAATGTATGGCATCCGCCTCGAATTCTAGAGGTACCGGGTTCGATTCCCAGTAGAGGGAATATAATTTATGGAAATTTTTTTAAGAACCAGTGGTCCTAATCATGTCATACTCCCCCCTGGTCTACTGTGTAGTGAGATGCCTAGCCTTCTCGGATAAGGGCGAAAAAATTGGAGGTCCTGTGTGCAAGTTGCGCACGTTAAAAATCCCACGGCAGATGGGAATCGTATCCACATTTCAGTTATAGCTTATGTTTGGGCCGACTTATACGGCGAGTATAGGCCTAAACCAGAGCTAAAAAAATCTTGAGGTCGACTTGTACGGTTTACCCTATCTTAGCATGTTATTTTATACCCTGCAAGTCTGTGCCGATTGATCTTTGTCTTCACTTCAGCTACGCTGTTAGTCGAGTGCCATGTCTGAGTATGTGGCTTATGAGACTGTGCTCATGTTCGTTCTGAGTGAAAAGGTAGTCAGTCCCATAGCAGATACTGCCGCAGAGGAGTGAAGGTAAGAAACTTCACCAAACTAGGTCCACCTTTTTGTAAGTGACCGGTTTCCTTCCTTGTTGCTTTTGCCTTCTCTAACTAAAAAACAGAGTCATGTAACTATTTACAGCAGGGTAATGCTCCAAGGTTTCAATTCCGGAACCAAGTGACTGTGCCGCAAGAGGAAAGCGCAGTAACCGTTTAGCCATTCGGACACTCTTGTTCTGAATATTTATGTAAAATGTTGTGTTTTAAAGACTACTACCTCCACTAAAAATCATAATCTTTGTCTTCTTCCTTCGTATTTATCTTGAATCCTCAATTTGTCATCCATTTTGATATTTTGCCTGTTTGCATCTGCAGATTTTTTATATAATTTTGGAAGATTTTTTCCAATCTGTTTGGCCCTATCATCTACAAAGTGTGGTAGTTTATTTTGTATATGTTTAAACTCTTCACCTAAGTTATTAATCATTACTGTCAAACAGCGTTGGTATTAATACATATCCTTGCGGTATTCCATTTGTTTAACATTCTTATGTTATTTTCTAAATGACAAGTCATAATTTACATTCTAACTACTGTAACTGTCTTTTTTTCTTGTTGAGGTGATCACTGGCCCAAGACAGTTTACATGTTGTTAGATGTGTAGTGCGAGCGTATGATGAGTTGAGTGTGGGTGCGAATGAAGACGCGAATGTGTTTAGGCTCGTATAGATGTAGATCCTGCAACCCATACTCTCACATGCAGTAATCAAGGATGCTTTGACACTGCAGGCATGTTTCAAGACATTTATTGACGGGAACACACATAATATCAACAGGAACAGTCAGTGTAACAAGGTCATGCTGACCTGACATCGATAGGTATACATTTGGGCATTCAAAAAGGTAAACATCAGAATAGACGTGCATGGTCAATAGCAAAGTTCTTCAATAATGACAGTTCGTAGCGTCGCCCTTGGCGTCTCTGACTAAACGCGTCAGATGCCTTAGTTACCTTGACACACAGGTGCAACTTGGCACTCCCTGCCAATTGCACATATCAGGCTGTAGTATAATAGCCGGAAGCACAGGCCTCGTCCTAACGTCGGCCGTGTACTTCTGTTAAATAGGTTATCACCAACCCTGCAGTAATACTTATTGTAGATAGAAGTTCCGCCAATCTGCGGCTCCCACAATATATCTTCGTCACTGGATTTCTGGACAATATAAGACTAACAGTCTTGGATGGCTACCTCGAGCACAAATATATAAGTTCTGAAATGGCGGATCCGTGAACGGCTGTTCACCCTAGGTAATCCTTTACATGTTCTGCCACCGAAAAGCGTAATAATGCATAAAGGTCGGTATTACCTGGTAAATGAATCCTCAGAACTACACAAGGAATTCTGTCGTCATCCCGACGCACAGAGATTCACTGGGGAAAACTGCCATAGCAGTTACTTCGAAGATTCTCCCCGAAAAACAATGGACTCTTGGTCCCTTCAGAAAAACAGGACCTCCCGGCTTCCCGGAAGTATATCTCACTCCCGCTTAAAAAACCTTCCCATAGGCCTACGCCGAACTGTCAACCTCTGACCCTACAGGTCAAACACAATGAATGAATAAACAAGGGAAGACAACCCCTAATCAACCTGACATCGCAGGTAAAGACACAATTATACTTATGATACAAACATAAGCAAATAACTTGACAGATGACTCCGACGAAAATGACAGCAACATTACTACCACCCCCCTGTAAAAAAAAAATGCAATTTTTTTTTTTTTTAATATGTTCATGAGCAAGATAGCACCAGTATCACTTCTGTGCTCATGCAAACAATGAACCTAATATCAGGTACAATAGAAGAGGGTACAAATCATCTCCCAACATAGGAGAAAATATTTCCTTTAAGCCAAACAAACTAAGGGATACCATTCAAGAAACCTAAGTTGCTGGCAATACCAATCATATATCAAACATTACTAAATAATATAATCATAGCAATATACAAATGTCAATGCTATTTTAGCAACATATCACTGATGGATGGACAAAATGAAATTTGTTAAATTATCTAAACATCATCCAAATACATTTGTATTACAACATATTATGATATTAAGGACAGACCTAAGTCTGAAAATATATCAGGAAAAACTAGGACACAAGATTTAACTGGAATCATGTGGGCATCTAGACAATATGTCCGCCATCACATTATCCGAACCACGGATAGCTCGCACCGTGAAATGGAAAGGCTGAAGAGCAATAGCATAACGAGTAGATCTCGAGCTCTTCAAATCCTTACTTTGCATAGCCGTAAGAGCTTTTTGGTCGGTTTCCATAAAGAAATGCGCGCCCAGAAGGAACCTTTGTAGCTTAAGAATGGACCAAACCATAGCTAACAATTCACGGTCCAAAACCGAGTAATTCCTTTCTGCCGCATTCAGCTTCCTAGAAATATACATTACAGGATGCAGAGTTCCTGAATATTCCTGCATTAGTGCCGCTCCAATGCCAGTGGAAGAGGCATCACTACGAAGGACAAAAGTCTTATCAATCGTCGGTAGTCTTAAGATAGGATGAGATGAGAACAAATTCTTAACCTGATCCAATGAAGATTGGCATTCTTGGGACCAACGCACCATATTAGGAGAACCTTTTTTCAATAACGTTGAAAGTGGTGCCATAATGGAGGACAGATTCTCAATGAATCTTCCATAGAATTGTATCAATCCCAAGAGACTACGCACTTGCTTTTTTGTCTTCGGAACCGAGATATTTAATATCTTTGAAATGTTTTGGTCCTCTGTCTTCAACAGACCATGACCAACTCGATGACCTAGGAAGGAAATTTCACTAAACCCAACAAAAGCTTTAGAGGGTTTAGCAGTCAAACTATGCTCACGTAGAGTAGATAGCAATTCCTTCAGACCCACATAGTGTTCTTCCCAAGTATCGCTGAAAAGACAGATGTCGTCTAAATATGCAATGACATCTGCACGATCTGATAGAATTCGTCGCATCATGCGCACGAAAGTCGCTGGGGCGTTCATAAGCCCGAAAGGCATAAAATTCCATTGAAACAGACCCCTAGGTGTCGAAAAAGCAGTGAGAGGTTTGGCGTGTTCCGTCAATGGGACTTGCCAATAACCTTTCGACAAGTCTAGTTTAGTAAAGAATTTAGCTTTAGAAAGTCTAATAAGTAGATCATCTAATAACGGCATAGGTTCAGCATCGAACTTCGTAACTTGATTTAATTTGCGATAATCAACGCAAAGACGTATGTTATTGTCTTTCTTTCGAACAATAACTATCGACGAAGAATAAGCTGAAGTGGATGGTTCAATTATTTGTAGTTGAATCATTTCATCCAATTCTTTCTCGACTTGTGCTTGAAAATGAATAGGTATTGGGTATGGTCTTACTCTGATCGGATTACGATCAGTAAGTATGATGTCATGTTCTATGACATCTGTGTGTCCAGGAATGTCGGTAAGGACATCCTGATATGATTGTAACGTAGAGGATACTTGACGTTGTTCCTCAAAAGACAAGTTAGAAGAGACTGTAACGTCTCTCCACGATTCCGTTGAAATAAGTGGAATCGTAGGAAGAGGTAAGTTCACGTCAGAAAAAATAGTTTCCTCATCCTGTATAACGGACAGGGATGAGATGTGACCATGTTGAACTGGAGAGTCGTCCGTCGCCTGGAAAATAGGCTGTAAATAGTCTGGACGTTCAATAAACTCTGTTAGCATATTTATATGGAAGGTTTTATGCCTTCCATCCACATCGACAATATAGTCGACATCAGAAATTTTCGAGACTATAGTGTATGGACCCTTCCAAGAAATGAGAAGTCTATTCTCTCTTGAGGGCAGTAAGACATATGCTTTGTCTCCAGGACAAAGTTGACGTAGGCGTCTTTTCTTATTAGCAAATCGCCTAGCTTTTTCTTTCGCAAATTCGGAAGATGAAGTTGCTAACCTGCACGATTCGATAATCTTTTCTCTAAGAGCTATAACATATTCATATGACGATTGTGTATCATCGTCAATATTATCGGAAGTTATCAAATCGTGTAACAAGGACATTGGCCCGCGCGGTTGCGCGCCAAAGACAAGTTCGAAAGGAGAAAACCCTGTATGCTCGTTGGGAACCTCTCTATAGGCAAAGAGGACTGCAGGTAAAACCCTGTCCCAATCTTCAGGATGATCCTCCGTTATCTTGCCAAGTAAGTTCTTTAGTGTCCTGTTAAGACGTTCTACCAATCCATTGGACATTGGATGATAAATACTACTGAGAGACCTTTTAATGTCTAGCGTAGCCATTACCTGAGACATAACGTCCGAAATTAACTGAGTGCCGTGATCCGACAGTATTTCTCCGGGGAATCCCAGACGAGAAAATACGAGCCAAAGAGCATCAGCGATATCGACAGTTGATATGCTCTTCAGAGGAATAGCCTCTGGCCAACGCGTGCACATGTCCACGCAAGTGAGGATAAATTGGTGTCCTCTGGCTGACTTAATTTTGAACGGACCAATGATGTCTATAGCCATTTTCTGAAACGGCCGAATCGGAATATCTGCAGCCTGAATAGGAGCAGCATGTCTCGGACCCCTAGACTTGACCTCTTGACAAATTTTGCAAGATCGGCAATAAATTCGGATGTCTTTATTCACGAATGGCCAAAAGAATGACGCAAGGACTCTAGTTTTAGTTCTGGAAAAACCCATGTGTCCCGCACACTGAGAATCGTGTGCATGCCGAAGAATTAAGGCTCTCATACACTTAGGCACAAGAATTTGCGAGTGCATAGACTTGTCCGAGTGTTGTACCATTCGTACCAATATACCATTCTTCATAGTGATATACGATTTGTGATTCGTATTTTGATTGGGATCCCCTTTCTTTGCAAGAAGGAAGTATTTCTTCAAAGAAGGATCCTCTTCTTGACGTTTAACAAACGAGTCATGGGAAATCACCAAGTGCTCGTCTTGGCTATCAACTTCATTACTATTATCAGATGAAGTTGGGGGATTAAGAGCTTGAGCTCTTGTCACCACTGCATTGACCGTTTGAATGTTTTTTTCTTCCCAACTAGAAATTTGTTGCGGGGTGCATTCCTTAACCCCATGAATACGACCGATTATAAGATCCGCAATAGGATTAGGAAGAAGACATGCATGGACATCTCCTGTGAAGAAAGGAGTGTCAATCCTAATAATAGCAGTAGGATAGCTTTCCATAGTACCACCAAATGTAACACATTTGATTGTTTTTCCCGTGGCACAGCAAGGATCTATCAGAGACTCCTTAACCCCGACGGTAGTACATCCCGAATCGAAAAGTACTGAGACTAGCCTATCATTTATTAGACCTTTATGTAAGATGAGAGATCCTCTCCCATCATGCGCAACTGTAGCAGGTAGAGCAGGAAGAGGGTGACCACAACTTAGCGTAGATACAGTTGATGAGTCAAACAATGTTAAGCATTGGGGGCATTCAGTTGCTCTCCCAAAATCGAAAGCACAACCAGTGATAGCCCTAGAGTTACCACTATCATTTACTGTATTACAGGCTCCATCAAACTCTTGTTGCGCAGAGTTTGCCTGTTGGTAAGGTCTTTTTTTTGTTAAACCTAGGTCTACCTCGATTATCATTTCCCCTGTAATTATTTCGACTATCATTTCCCCTGTAATTGTTATCATATTGCCTATTGTAATCATCATTCCGGTTTGAATCCCGGTTTCTAAATTCACCATCGTCATAATCTTGACGTCGAGAATGATTACCTCGAAAATTTGAATAGTTATTATTTGGATAGCCTTTACGAAAGTGTCTCAAATTATTACCACTAAAATTACGAGAACTACCATCTTGTCTCCACTGCATAGACGAAGAACCATCATGTGTTGGATTACTCCGCTTCTGAGTGTAATTTTGATTACTTCCCCTATTCCAATTTTGTTGAGCACCCTGAAATTTTTTTCTGAAATTAGGGCCATATGGTGTTGCCGAAGCAGCTGGCAACCCTTCTTTCACTTTAGAATTGCTAACTGTAGCATGGGGATGTGCTGTGGCATACTGACAACAGTATTCCTCCATTTCTTTTAAGTTTTTAGGCTTACGCTCATGAAGGAATGCAAGAAAAGAATCATTAACAGATGACAAAACCTTATCTCGCAATAATAAGTCCATTAGACCTTCATATGTTTTCTCAATCTGAGACAACTCAACCCATCGTGTAAATGTACGACGTATCTTTGTAACAAAATCAGAGAAATCTACTCCATTTTCTGGCAACATTGTCCTAAAACGAAGACGATAGTCTTCTTGTTTTAATTGGTATTTCTTTAGTAATGCTGCCCTGACAACATCATAATTAGTCCTCTCATGTTCGTCTATTGTCATAAGAGTAGTCACTGTGTCACCTGTAAAAAATGGCATCAGTTGTTCAACATATTTTTCCTTTTTTATGTTATGCGTATCGCACAAAAATTGGAATCTATCTAGATAATCTGCTACGTCATCCTTTAAAGGATTGAAATGAGGCAATTTAATCCTACTAACAAACTCCTTTGTCGTACTCGAAGTTGTTTGCTGAGCACCCGTACTCGCCAATTTCAATTTCTCTAACTCCAAAATTGCGAGTTTTTCATCAAGTTCCATCTTCTGTTTTCTTTCCTCATGTTCCATTTTCCTAATTTCAGCCTCAGCAGCAGCTTGAAGTTTTTTTTCCTCTGCAGCAGCTTGAAGTTTTTTTTCCTCTGCAGCAGCTTGAAGTTTTTTGTCTTCCATTTCCATCTGGAATTTTCTTTCATCAATTCTTTACCAGACTTACCAAGGGTCAACCCTTGCTGGATGAAGAAATCCAATGTAGACATTCTGTCTAATGAGATCAGAAACCTGAAAAAAAATTAAATAAATTACCTTATCCCACTTCAATGGGAGACAAGTCTGAAATGCTAGACTTGTATACTCACTTCACTTTATTTTACTGTCTCAATCTTTGTAGATAACAAGTCTTTTATCAAAGAACTTGTATAAATATCTTATATAATATTATTTAACAAACTCTATATGAAGAGTCTACCTTATCCATAATATCAAAACATGACCAAGTATGTGTATGTAGACTGTGCATGACAGTAATGTAGTACAACCAAAAAAAAAAATACAAAGACAAAAATACAAAACAATACAAATGGCAACACTGTTTTAACCAAAAATGTGTAGAGAAATACACAAGAAAGGAGAGACCTACAGAATACAAACAAAACAAATCGACAATCAAAACTGAAAAACAGACAAAATATTACAAAAACAACGTTAAGTACAATTACATCACAGCTAACATCAATAGCGACCAATTGTCACTAGCAAATTTCCAAATTAAGAAAATTTGCACCTACAGACCGCTTACAGTAAGCCTCGATCAAGTGGCATATTTACCGTAAGACCCTCCAACCGAAAAACCCGCAGAAAAATACACAAAACAGTAGAAGTGACATAAACATATAGCAATCAATTTCAATGTGTTGCAGAACAATTTCAGTCACAGCTGAAACTAAAATAAATTTCTTGCTCCTTGCGAACACAGAAACGAAATGTCAAACGCGCACTGAACGTCAAATCCACTGTAACATAAAGTGGTATTCACGAACCAAAGTTACTATGACCTTCTCAAATTAGGGCTTGCACATTGAATGTTTACAATTTCACGTACTGTTTACAGACACTTGACCTCCAACAATGTAGCTTGAATACTCTGACCTAGAAAAGTCTGTTGTTGAATGAAACGTGTAACAACCCGCAGTACTGTTTACAATAGGAACCCGCCTTCTATGCAGTTATGGTCCACGTAGCAAATGCCTAGTAGTTCACTTCAGTACTTGTCTTGTTATGCTTTATGTAGCATTATAATATAAATGCTCGTACTGTTTATTTGTGTCAACCGTTGATGACCTATATCTGTCCTGTTGTAGCCAAAACTTGCAAGTGTAGAATTAGCACTGTGTGTTACGGCTGTCCCGTGTGTAGCTTAGACCCACAGATCAGAAGTGTAATGTGTACTTGTCCTTCTTGTAACTTTCTCGACACAACTGGAGACATCATACATGTAACAGCCAACCAGGAATGTAAATTTCTGAATCCATAAATGTCAACAATAATGTCAAATGCTCGCTCTGTTCTTTTTAAACCCACAGATCTGGTCCATCAGAAATGTAAGTTTCTAGGCCACATTGGCGACAAGAAATGTATCATAAGAGCCCACGTAACTGGTCCACCAGAAATGTAACTGTCTTTTTTTCTTGTTGAGGTGATCACTGGCCCAAGACAGTTTACATGTTGTTAGATGTGTAGTGCGAGCGTATGATGAGTTGAGTGTGGGTGCGAATGAAGACGCGAATGTGTTTAGGCTCGTATAGATGTAGATCCTGCAACCCATACTCTCACATGCAGTAATCAAGGATGCTTTGACACTGCAGGCATGTTTCAAGACATTTATTGACGGGAACACACATAATATCAACAGGAACAGTCAGTGTAACAAGGTCATGCTGACCTGACATCGATAGGTATACATTTGGGCATTCAAAAAGGTAAACATCAGAATAGACGTGCATGGTCAATAGCAAAGTTCTTCAATAATGACAGTTCGTAGCGTCGCCCTTGGCGTCTCTGACTAAACGCGTCAGATGCCTTAGTTACCTTGACACACAGGTGCAACTTGGCACTCCCTGCCAATTGCACATATCAGGCTGTAGTATAATAGCCGGAAGCACAGGCCTCGTCCTAACGTCGGCCGTGTACTTCTGTTAAATAGGTTATCACCAACCCTGCAGTAATACTTATTGTAGATAGAAGTTCCGCCAATCTGCGGCTCCCACAATATATCTTCGTCACTGGATTTCTGGACAATATAAGACTAACAGTCTTGGATGGCTACCTCGAGCACAAATATATAAGTTCTGAAATGGCGGATCCGTGAACGGCTGTTCACCCTAGGTAATCCTTTACATGTTCTGCCACCGAAAAGCGTAATAATGCATAAAGGTCGGTATTACCTGGTAAATGAATCCTCAGAACTACACAAGGATTCTGTCGTCATCCCGACGCACAGAGATTCACTGGGGAAAACTGCCATAGCAGTTACTTCGAAGATTCTCCCCGAAAAACAATGGACTCTTGGTCCCTTCAGAAAAACAGGACCTCCCGGCTTCCCGGAAGTATATCTCACTCCCGCTTAAAAAACCTTCCCATAGGCCTACGCCGAACTGTCAACCTCTGACCCTACAGGTCAAACACAATGAATGAATAAACAAGGGAAGACAACCCCTAATCAACCTGACATCGCAGGTAAAGACACAATTATACTTATGATACAAACATAAGCAAATAACTTGACAGATGACTCCGACGAAAATGACAGCAACAACTACTAACTAACATTTTCTTGGAGTTACGAGAGTCTGTACGACCTCCACAAAAAGTTTGCGTGTAATATGTCTGCTGTCTTAGCATTACCCTTCATGGCTGGCACCCGGGGCAGACCGCCCCTCTCGCGCCCCCTTAGTACGCCACTGGTATACTGTAAAGCATCTTTCTGTTCCGGAATCCCGAGGTAGAAATAGAGGGAGACCAAAATACACACAGAGAAAAGAACTGGAGACAGATATAGAAGACGTCGAATGTAAGACATTGGACAAATGGCACAGGACATGAAAGCTTCCAAGGTAAAAGAAGACATGGAAAGAAAGATATTAGACTATGTCATGTGATTTGAAGACTTGAAAGGTATTCGTTGAAAATCTATGCGCTACAGGTAATAATAATAATATTAGCCCCTTCAGTCATAACTGACTGTGGGAATGCGCCCCTGAGGTGACAATCCTCGGCTGCTTATTTTCCTGGTGTTCCTTTGGACGTTTTCTCCTCTCTTCTGCTTGCAGTGAGAGCTTCTTTTCGCCCAATCTGAGGTGGCGTTTAGAGAGCATCGCCCCTTGATGCGATCGGCAGCTTCATCCACCCTGGTTACTGGATTTGTATCCAGTGCCTTGATGTCTCTCTTGCACACATCTTTGAACCTCAGATTATTTTTGCCATCTGCCAGTTGTCCGTAGAAGATATCTTTCGGGATGCGACCATCTTCCATGCGGCGGACATGGCCAAGCTAGCGTAGTCTACGCTGTCTAAGAGTGTATTCATGCTTTGAAGGCCAGCACGTGACAACACTTCGACATGTGTCATTTTGTCCTTCAACGAAATACCGAGGATGTGGCGTATATACCGTAGATGGAAGGTATTGAGCCTCCTTTCCTCCTTAGCATAAGTTGTCCGTGTCTCGCTGCCATATAGAATTGTGCTGGTGACGCAGGCGTTATATTCTGCAGCGTTGGTCTTCGTTGTGAGTTTCGAGTTTGCACAAACACGTGTTGTGAGGCGGACAAAGGTGGCTGCAGCTTTACCAATGCGGCTGTCAATTTCTGTGTCTAGAGAGAGAGTTTGTCAATGATGGTAGAGCCCAGGTATGTGAAGTTGTGCACCACTGCCAATTCATAGTTATCGATAGTGATAACTGGTGCAACATCCACATCTTGACTCATAACATTTGTTTTCTTTAGACTTATTGTGAGACCAAAGTCCTTGCATGCTTGGGTGAAGCGATTCATCAAGCTCTGAAGCTCCTGTTGACTTTGAGTGACGCCACTGTCCACTGTCTGCTTTCCCCATTAGGTGCATGGGGATTAGGGTCAAACCCGAAATGTGGTCAGAAAATTTTGCACCAGGCAGTAATCACGGGTAATGATAAGGTAGTGATAGTGGTGATGATAACGTTTTTATTCTTAATTCTGTTTCATTCATTTCCACAGATGTCTCAAGACAATTTTGCCGAATTCAGAAGTGCTGGCTGGTATCGTTCTGTCACTATGAGTCGCACTGAGCTGCGCCCACCAGCTGATTGGCAGACCAGTCAATGAAGATGTTCATTACAAGGTCACGTCGGCAGCCATCCATGATTTGCACGTGCGTGATGGATCGTGTTCGACTGTTTATTAAACACGTCGTTAAAACCAGGATCAAACGGATCTGTTTCATCGCTATGGTGACGTCGGTCGTGCTGTGGTGGTCAGCCTTACGCGGCAGCAATAAGGTAAGTAAACAAATAAGGAAGTACGATAGACAATAATGACAGGAAACTCTATGCAGAACATAACAAAAGGTGGAAATCTGATCATCAGAAGTTGTCGCCCCATCAAAGTGTTTAACCATTTTACTGCCGTTTTATGTGGAAAAGAGGATGGCGGGTTCACTTAAGCCATGAATCCTGCTTATTTATTTTTTTTTCTGCTTGTGCTGTGATTTGAACCTACTCCACCGTGGTTGCAGTTTCAAAATTGGTTAAATACATTTTATTTCCAACATGTGACACACATCAGGGAGTGTTTTCTCTTATTTTTATAGCTTTGTGTTCTCTTCTTAATTCTCACTTTCTTTCCGTTCTGTTTTTCGTTTGTCTGTCCCTGACGAAGGCCTTGTGGCCGCAACATAGGTTTTTTTCTTGTCCTTTCTCCCAGTAAGACGTATCACTATTTGTGTTTTTTTTTTTTTTTTTCATTCTACGGTTAAATACAACTGGTGTAGAATTTCAGAAAAGTGGACGCGCAGGTCGCCATATGAACCAATAGGCTAGCGATACGTCCGCCGTGTTGCTTTGATTACTTTAAAAAAACATCTAGCGCTAACTTTAACCCTAACCCAACCCGTTTAGAGTTTTTTTTTTTGGTTTTTTTTTGGTTTAAATTAGAAAAATAATCTCTAACACCAATCTTAACGCTAGCCCAAACCTTGTGTTAAGCTTTTTCAAAAATAATAACGTTCCATTAATATTGAGGCCGTTTCGATAACAATCTGAACAATTTCTACGAATGTCTACGAATCTAGTTTTTAAACCACTTCTGGTGTTATTTATTCTGCCAGTTTGAGCCGGTTGTGACATTTTTGTTGTGTATAAATTTACTGTTCTGAATTACAAAGACCGCTGTGATTGTTTCACGGCCAGCGCCCTTTTTCTTGATTATTCTTTCTGTCCTAACGGTTGTTTAGATAAATCCTATACTGAGGCAGCCACTAGACCTGTTGCATTCACTTCTGCAGTTATGACTTTTGCGGTTGTCGTAGATTTTGGATAGGTGATTAAGATATATTCTGGTCCCGTCTGAATAGAACTGAACAAAGTGGTAACTCAGTGAGAGATAAGGTAAAGAAATAGATTTCACGAGTGAAATGGTGAAAAAGGTAGAGTCTGTCCCTGGATTGAGAAGATACTCTAGTCCAGCCTATCTCTACGATTGAAATTTGTTTATCAGACAGTTTACCTTCCCGTATATATTAACATATACACTATAACCACTCACATACACACACAGAGAGATAAGTGACGACAACTTGACGCACAAGAAAACTTCACAACATCCAGTATCAAATATAAAAATCATAGATTACAGAAATAATAAAGAAATAAACACATAAGTGCAATTCCCTCTGTTGAGACAAGATCCCGTTAGAAGACGTTATTAACCCAAAAAAGGTCAAAAGATTAGCACTATGGTATAGAATTTGAATATACTGTAGAGAACAGAGTTTCTAATTAATCTATCCTGAAATTAACAGTATTAGCAAACAGAGGGAGGAAAAAGACCCAAGTGAGTACAATGATTATACAATAGAAGAATTATTCACTCCTTCTTTCTCTCGCTTCAGACAAACTGTGGCCACAGTTCAGTCTCGCTTACCTAATATTTGGTTCACAACATCTGGAACATATCTCCATGGTACACACAACAAATCTAGTGTTGGGTTTTGACAAAATAAGCCCCAGCTCCTCCAAGACTGATTAATCCGATTATTGGGGAACACTTACTTTGTTACTGTTAATTGGATCTGTTTATGTCACATCAATTAGTCCAGGTAGGAAAAACACATATACGAGATCTAGTGTTCACAGTGTACAGTAGCTTGAAATTTCAATACTTAAAAAAAAAGAATATCAGGTAGATAACTCTCTCTGGATAAGATCCTCGCCACAACACAGTGATCAGTAGTCGGGTATTGTTAAGTTTGATAACTTCACCACAGCGGGCTGAATGTAAATGGAAAAAATGGAAAAAAGAAAGTTGGGTAGCTATCTCCAAGTAAATTAATTCTTATACTCTTTTATTGGTACTCTCTTTCTGGGTGAAACAAGAGGGCCAAACAGGTCAACCTCGAAGACCCGATATTTGTATAAGAATGTTCTTTTTGTACTGTTGGACTTAGACCCGTTTTCTCAGATTTGGGATGCTGGTAGGTTTGGGTTGTGATACGTACTGGATTTAGGAAGAAAATACAAAACATTTATCCACAATATAGTATTCTATCCTAACCCGCGTAAAGGTATATATTTTTTTATCCACTCGGTTATTAAATTTTATTAGAAACCACAAGTGTATAGCTTATTTTATCGTTTTTATAACCCGTGAAATAAATTCTAGTCATTTACAAAAAAATTACACATAATGGATTAGAGATAAATATATATTTCGTCAGTACTACATTGCCTAGTGCATTTACTAGTCAATTAATATTTCTCTTTTCTGGGTGATAGCTAGTAATTAAATTAACTTTACAGCCGGAAAATTAGCTATAAATTATTTAATACCCTATTTAATAAACACAGAAAAATCCTAGTGAAATATAAAATGACAGACTTTAACAATTAAATCACTCAAAAATGCTAGTATAATATTTACCGCAACACAGAAATTGAAACTATCTCCAACCAAAATACTAAATAATTCCACTAGTACAATGGTCTAGGATTCGAAGCTAGATGTTCCGAAAATTCTGAAGCGACTCGATAATTGAGTTTAGAGGATGAGGTATATATATGAAATAGGTATAAATTCGCTAGCTCTTCCGAGATATCACGCCTTGCCCGTATTTTGGGGGAAATCTGCGGTCAGTTTCTGAATCAAAGCATATTTTCTCACTTATGCAGACGTATAGATTTCTGCCAACCAGCAAACCGTCTTTTGGTCCGTCTCGCGTTGTAGTCATTACGTCTCCCTGGGATCACGAACTGTGGTTATCTCCTCTTTCTTTTCTTTCATTAGCTTAAGCCCCCCTGAGAAAATGTAATCATCAAAGGTACGTCTGTTCTACATGCATTCAGTCTGATCTGTCACTATTTCAACTATTGCCCAATCGCTCGCGTGATCTTCAGTTAACGGCTTTGGACTAGCTAATACGTCTGTTTGTAAACATTCCTAGTGCCTGTAAGACATAAAGAAACGAAAATAGGCGTAGCTAAATTATGAGTTAGACAGATATTGAAGTGCATAGGTTCAGCGTTAACAAACCGTGCATACTAATAAGAAAGCCAAGGTGGGAGCAAAAACGTGTGGATACATGTAATCTATTTACATAATCTATCACAGCGGTGAGCCCTCCATGTTTGAGCTACTTGACTAGATCATTTTATATGGCCATTTTCAAAGCAACTCATCCAAGAAAAAACAGATAGACTGAATAAGTATAACCAGCCGGTGGGTCTGAAAATCAGCCTAAAGAAGACAGAGGTCATGACACTCAATGTGGGCAATCCTGAGCCAATAACAATAAGGAACCAGAAGCTAGAACAGACACATTTACTTACCTAGGATGCATAGTAACACCTGACGGCGGAACAAGCAAGGAAATTAACAACAGAATGAATAAGGCGAGAACAGCCTTTGTTAGTCTCAACAACATTTGGAAGTCTTACAAGTACAGCACAAACACCAAATTAAGATTATATGAGAGCTGCGTACTTTCTGTGCTTCTCTATAGTGCGGAATGCGGAGTAACAGAGAAGGTAATGATGAAACTATCCTCCTTCCAAACAATCTGCCTAAGGAAAATTCTCCGAATCTTTTGGCCGAATACTATCACTAACCAAGAACTACTTACTCGGAGCAACCAAGTGGACATGCACACCATCATAGCTGGCAGACGCTGGAATTAGTTGGCCACGTCCTCAGAAGAGGCCCCGATGCCAACACAAGAACAGCTATGCTATGGACCCCCGAGGGAAAGCGAAAGAGAGGTCGACCAAAAACAACTTGGCGGAGAACTGTGGAGGCCGAGATACAAATAATGAACCAGAGCTGGGCGTACGGGGCTTACAATATTACAAAACTTCAAAATATTATCCCGGTAATGTACAAAAATGTTAGTACATATTTCAAATACTTTCGTTAAATATTTAAATCAACTGTGGAAAATAGCAACTTTCATCTTTTGTGTGTCTGAATAAAGCCTAATACCGCCTGGTACACAAAGAATTAACTGCCCTTGTTTTAGACTGTCCCTTTAGGAGCAGCTGTTTCAGCAGTGTAGTGGTGTTGATGGTATTGTATGATGGTGATATTACTAAATGTAATTGTATGAGGCCAGCTGTGAAGGCTCCTGAGATAAAATGTAGTTGTGAATTGTCAGGAGGCCTTTCTTGCTACCACTACGACCTCACACTTAATTTTTTTTTAATGAATGTGACTACGTAAAGTGTCTAGGGTTATGATATGAAGTGGTGGTGTAATAGGTTATAGATATACCCACAGATATTTAAGAAGACTAACAATATTAACAAATGTTAAAATACACTGAACTAACTCACGTGTGTAAAATTTTTGATAAAATTATATTACATTTATTTTGTTCTGGATCAATTTTTTAGGTTGACCAGAACTTAAAAGGATTTAGAGATTATGAAAGAAATGCATGGAATATTATATCATAAATGCAATAGTGTACATATATACGTACTATACTAGTTAGTTTTATTAAAATGTTCTAGTAGTCATCTACTTGGGAGGATAGTTAATGTTTGTGCTGTTGGGGTGGCCTCATCACACCTGTCTATATTGACTACACAGTGTCCAGAAAATGGTGGGAATTTTTATGGGGTATTAGTAACTACACAGCGTTGGTGAATGTCCAGCAGACCAGAGGCTCACTCATCTGGTAGTTGTAGCTCTGGTGCTGGAATCTTGTGGTCCCACCTCTCCGTGCTGGCGGGCAATAATGGTGGTCTCTGTCACAAGAACTGCACAGATACACTCGAGTAAGTCACCAACTGAATAGACACTGCTTTGTTGACAACAGAAACTCACAGCTCTGCAATCAAAGTATGGGCCATGTGTCAAAATCTATTCTCTACCCACGTCTGGACACAACACTGACACAACAACCACATCATACAGACAGGTCAGATCTCTCTGACCAAACAGCACATTTACCATGGTGGTTTTACATCAGATAGATCCTCCCAGACTATAGATTCTGAAAAATATTTATTAGTTTTCTGCCCTAAAAGAGGATAGGTAATATGTTTCATTATTCTCAACACTTGATCTGTCTTGCCTAACCCTTGTTGGAGTTTATGTATATTGTTGGTCCCTAGACCCTGACTTGGGCGGGGGGTCTAGAGCAAATCCCTACTTGTTTGTAAGGCTAGATTTCGATATGGCAGTATCAAATCACTCAAACATGAAACAATATTCAAAATATATAAGGAAATAATTTCAATCTTACCAGATTATGAATAAATAACACAGAATTGCTAGCAAAACTCAGCTGAGCTGCTGGCTATAGTATGGCGTCCCTAAACTTCTTACACTTTCTTTCATATGGAAATCACCACACTTTAAAATCTGTGTCTATCACTGAACAACTATTGAGAAATGACCCCAAATCCGCGTCTAAGCGCCGACAATATGCTTGTCTGTGGCCAATCACTGCCTAGGTTTATTTGAATTTCAAATTTCCTACACTAAAGTCATTTCAGTCATGCTTCAGTCAAGTATGGATGTTTATCTGTTAGTCTGTCCGTCTCTACTTGTGTTTCTACAAAATGTACTTGATTTTTGAACTAACCTTTCTCTCCCCTCCAAAATTTTGTCGTTAAAAGTTATTTTTAGACACAGCCACCACAATATCCCCTCTCCTCCATACCAAGTAGATTTGAACACCTGCGTCTCGAGGTCGTGTTTTTTTTTTGCAAAATAGCGACACTTTTAGATTCAATACAGTCTGTCGATGATGTGAACAACACTGTCTTTTGTCATTATCTTCAATATTATCTATCCGTTTGTAAAATTAAGACCATATTAGTTCACTGCTCAGAATAGGCCATCCGGCCAGCTAATTTTTATATTCCTAACATTAATATTAAGAAAAATTTACTTTTTAATTTTTGTAATATTTCGAACATCTGCGTTTAGCCGCTGAATTCAAATCAAGGGCTTGGTATCGCAAAAGCGTCCAATAAATGACTGTGGCGTAACATATCTATGGTCCCTTCTGTCGAGTTGCTTACTTTTTATGTCAACTTGGGAAACGTGACTTTTCTCCGTTTCCCCCCCAATTGCGTCTCCTTAGCCTTTCTAGTCTCACGCAATCTTTCCAGTCATATTTTTTTCCTTTTTGATCTGCCGTTCCCCTCCTGTCTAGCAAGTCAATTATTATGGAGGATGATGACCCGCGGTCTAGGCGATCATGTACATCAGCAGCCTACGCATTATGTTTTTATCCTTAAATGTTATCTTTGTAGGTATTTTACCGTTGTATCTCTGTCAATTTCACTACACATCTCCCCACTTGAAAACATGCCTATGGCAAGTTCCAAAACCAGCGATACACATAGGTAAAATTACTCCTCACGTCTGCCACTACTCTAATTTTGATCACAGGGGTGCCGACTGAGGAAATCTGCACCGACATTCAATTTGCCTGGGATATATTGGATACTGAACTGATAAGGTTGAAGCAACAAAGACCACCTCAGCAATCTTGCGTTTTCATGCTTAGCCTGAGACAAGAACACGAGAGGCTGATGGTCCGTCTCCACCGCAAAAGTCCTACCATACAGATAGATTTGAAACTTCTTTATTGCCCAGATTAATGCTAAACATTCTTTTTCGCTTGTGGAGTATCCTTGTTCCGCCTTATTCAATTTGCGGCTTGCATAAGCGACTGGTTTCAGTTCCCCATCAGGTGAAGATGATCTTTGCAACAAAGCCCCTCCGAGTCCCACATTACTTGCATCGGTTCTTAAGACAAAGTCCTGTGTCAAATCAGGCAGTTTGAGAATAGGCTTGCTAGTGAGTTTTTCCTTTAACTCTTGGAACGCTAGTTCACATTGTGCAGTCCAAATAATTTTATCTGGAAGTCCCTTGCGAGTCAGATCAGTCAGAGGAGCACAAATAGCGTTAAAATTCTTGATGTATTTCTGATAAAATCCGCATAACGACACAAATGATCGCACGTCCTTTTTTGTTTGCGGCCTAGGTGCTCTCTGCAGTTTTTCCAAGTTCTTAGGATCAGGGGTCATATTACCCTGATATACAGTGTGTCCCAAGAATTCCAACTCTTTGCATCCAATACAACATTTTGTTGGCCTAGCAGTTAAGTTCGCTTCCCGAAGTCTATCAAACAACATCTCCAGAGCTTCAATGTGTTCTTCAAATGTCTCTGTGGCGACGAGAATATCATCCATGAAATTCGTGATACATGGGTTATTCAGGGGATCCAACAATTTGCGCATCATCCTTGAAAACACACTCGGAGCATTTTTCAGTCCGATTGGTAGCATATTGAATTCATAATGTCCATCCGAAGTGCTAAAAGCCAAATAAGGTCTCACTTCAGGCTTCACTGGGATCTGGTAATAGCCTTTACTAAGATCCACCTTTGAAAAGTATTTTGCCTTGTTCAGTCTGGCAAATAACTGTTTTGTGTCTGGTAATGGATCCACTTGTCCTTCTGTGACAGCATTCAGTTTCCTGTAATCTATGCACAGTCTGTGTTCCCCAGACGGTTTTCTCAACAAAACGACACTAGAACTAAAAGATGATTCACTGTGCGAAATAATCCCCTCCTTCAACAAATACTCTATTTCTTCCTTCAATGCCTTCTCCTTCGCGAACGGAATAGAATAGGCTCTCATACAGATTGGGTTTGAGTCTACCAGTTTCATGTCATACTGTAGCAAATTTGTATGGCCTGGTTTATCTGTTAATACATCTGTATGTTCCTCCAGAACTTGTTGAACTCTCTCCCTCTGGTTTTTAGTCAGGTGCTTACTGACTTTTACCTGTGCTGCGGTTTCACAAGGATGTAATGGGTATTCATGTGAGGTGAGTGGTTCTTTTTGCATCTGGGTTGCAATAGCCAAGGTCAATAAGGGGGTGCTTTCCTGGAGTGGTCTGTCCAGATACTTTTTTAACAGGTTTACATGATAAACTTTCTCCTTCCCCTTTTTGTCAATTTTATAGTTTGTTCTAGACACCTTCTCTAGAACCGTATATGGACCTTGCCAACCAATTTGTAATTTATTCTGGCTTCCGGGTAGTAGAAGCAGCACCTTCTCTCCGACTGCCAGTTCCCTGTCCTTTGCCTTCCTATTAAAATATGCTACATGTTTCTTCCTGGCTTGTTTCAAATTATCATTTGCCAGTTTCCATCCAGCTTTCAAACGAGTGGTCAGTTCGTTCACGTATTGATACGATGAGGTAACAGTCTCTTCCGCCTTCTCATCTGTCCAGGTCCTTAATAGGGCTACATCTGGATCTTTAATTTATCATACGTAGTTATCATGGAACCCGTCAGGTCCCGTCCATTAGAAGCCCTATAGTGAGGACTTTTCTTCCTAGAATCATCACTCACAAAACGACCACTACCAATTTTTTTCTTGGGTTTGTCTCCCCACTTTAGATTGCTTATGAGAGATCTTCGCTCTCTTTTCTGTTCTTCCAGTTTATATAAGTTCGACCGAGGGATTGTCATCTTATCCTGGGTTAAATTTCTTCTTTGTACTCTTCGCATAGTGGCCATGTTAATCCATTCAAGTGAAGACTGGGTGTGAAAAGGGGGCTCCCATTGCACTTTGTCTACCTGAGTATAATTTGTTTTCCTTCCAGGCCTAATTTTGCCCCGTGGCGTTTCTAGGTCCTGCACATATTTTCCCTTTGTGGGTGTTCCCTCATGAAATACGCCACATGCTTCTACAAAGTTTTCAACATCGACATTTACGTCGGGCCAATAGTATTTTCGAGCAATCTTTTGGCAGATGGTACCGACTTTCTCATGGTCACCATCTTTTCCAACATGTAAGTTCCTTATTAAGTTTGCCCTATATATCTTGGGAAGAACTAACAGTCCGTGACCAGTGGATCTAGTTCCTGTCTTCCTGTATAATAGTTTGTTCTTCATGAAATATTCCCCCTTACTCGGAGGTGTGTGGCATTTGGGCAATTTTTTAAAACAGGGCTTGAGTGTCCTATCCTCAGCCTGCGCCTTCCTCATCTCCTCTGGATGAGCATTTATAGGTTCACCTTCTTCCTCCTTCTTCTGTGACCTGGTCTGCACTGTCGCCATGATCACAGGTTTCTCGGGATTCCCCAAGAAGACGTATCTACACCCCAATATCAGAGGGTAGATTGGTTCATCTATCACTGCTGCTCTGATTTCTCCTTCCACATAGCGAGTTTTCACCGTTATCCTTGCGATGGGAAGTGTCATGAGTGGTATGTCCTTAGTCGCCCCTTGTATTTCCACTGTTTCTGTGGTATACTGACTTGGGTCCACTAGGCTAGACTTCACAACTGAATCATAATCCAAACCTGTATCATAAAGGCACCTTATGGTGACCCCATTACAAATAACATCCTCACAAACTGGGGGGTGATAAGGTTCCTGTTGTCCCTTAGGATTAACCTTTAATCTTTGCGTCCCCGACTTCATTGCAGCAATGTTTGAAGGTTTCCTTCTACAAAAGTCGGTGTTATGGTTATCCTTCTTGCACCATTTACACCATCTTTTTCCTTGGTTCAACGGTTTTCTTTCATTGAACTTTTGGTCATTGAACTGTGAGTTTCTGTCGCGATAGTCATTTCTTGGCCGCTCAAAGTTTGTCCTACCTTTATTTCCCGGCTCTCTATTATCAAATTTATTAAATTGCTGTGGAGCTTTAAAATTGTCTATGTGCTTCTTCTTAGCACCACTTACCTCTGCCTGGGCTGCCTGATACCTCTCAGCAACATTTAAAATTTCCCCCAACTTCTCTGCACCTTGTTCCATGAGAAATTTTCTCATGTCTGGAGCCATGGACTCTCTCAATTGCTCAATCATGATCATTTCTTTAAGATCTTGGGTCTTCCCCAGAGCCGTCCATTTCTCCAAATAGGTTTCTAGTCTGGCAGAGAATTGGTGGTATGTCTCCCCAGACAACAGTTTGGCATTTCTAAATTTCTTACGATAAAATTCACCATTCTTCTCGTACCTTAATAACAAAGCCTGCTTTAACATGTCATAATTGTCTTGGTCTTCCCTGTTCATTTTGGCAAATACTTCATAAGAAGTACCTCTCAATCCCTGTGATAGCTTTAAGCTCCACCTCTCTCTCTCTAACCCATATGTAGTAGCTAATAACTCAAAACGTCCTAGGTACCCCTCTATGTCATCGTCTTTTTCAACAAAATGGTCTAAATGAAACCCCATAGCGGAGTTTGAGGCTCCCATACTGGGCGTAGCATCTGAGGCAAAAGGGCTGGCACCATTTTCAGGAGCCGGGCCTTGTAATTCCAGCTCCCTTAGTCGTAATTCGTGCTCCCTCTGCAACCTTCTATCTTCTGCCTCCCTTTCGGCAGTCAACCTTTTTTCTTCTGCCTCCCTTTGCTGTCGTTTTTCTTCTGCCTCAATCTGCAGCCTCTTAGTCTCAGCCTCAATTTGTAACCTCTTCTCTTCAGCTAACCTTTCTGATTCTGATTTTCTTTCAGCCTCTTTTTCTAATCTCCTTTCTTCCCGTTCAATATATTTATCACATTCAGCCGTTACGTATTGAATTAAAATTTGACCATCCATTCCCATCTCCTTCGCGGTGAGCACAGCAGCTGATCTAAATTTTGCCAGCTCCGCCATACTTTTTAGACAATATAATAATATACAAGCTAAATCTCTAACCAGTAAATACACTAAGTACTTCTTATGACTATAGTCTAACCAATTCTAACTAACCAGTTAACTAATTAATTATTACTGGCTGTGAAGATTCACCAACTTTTATCTGCAGGGACACTTTTAATTTTAAAGGAAATTTTACAATTTATTTCCCTACTTTTATTTCTCCCACCAGGAGATCCTAATATTACTGTTGGGCTAGTTATCCCCGGACAAGACCCCAATATATGTAGTGGTGTTGATGGTATTGTATGATGGTGATATTACTAAATGTAATTGTATGAGGCCAGCTGTGAAGGCTCCTGAGATAAAATGTAGTTGTGAATTGTCAGGAGGCCTTTCTTGCTACCACTACGACCTCACACTTAATTTTTTTTTAATGAATGTGACTACGTAAAGTGTCTAGGGTTATGATATGAAGTGGTGGTGTAATAGGTTATAGATATACCCACAGATATTTAAGAAGACTAACAATATTAACAAATGTTAAAATACACTGAACTAACTCACGTGTGTAAAATTTTTGATAAAATTATATTACATTTATTTTGTTCTGGATCAATTTTTTAGGTTGACCAGAACTTAAAAGGATTTAGAGATTATGAAAGAAATGCATGGAATATTATATCAT
Organism: Oreohelix idahoensis; assembly: GCA_024509875.1. Lineage (NCBI taxonomy): Eukaryota > Metazoa > Mollusca > Gastropoda > Stylommatophora > Oreohelicidae > Oreohelix > Oreohelix idahoensis. Next base: position 77,262 of record JAMPIV010000015.1, on the reverse strand, counting down.
AAATGCAATAGTGTACATATATATGTACTATACTAGTTAGTTTTATTAAAATGTTCTAGTAGTCATCTACTTGGGAGGATAGTTAATGTTTGTGCTGTTGGGGTGGCCTCATCACACCTGTCTATATTGACTACACAGTGTCCAGAAAATGATGGGAATTTTTATGGGGTATTAGTAACTACACAGCGTTGGTGAATGTCCAGCAGACCAGAGGCTCACTCATCTGGTAGTTGTAGCTCTGGTGCTGGAATCTTGTGGTCCCACCTCTCCGTGCTGGCGGGCAATAATGGTGGTCTCTGTCACAAGAACTGCACAGATACACTCGAGTAAGTCACCAACTGAATAGACACTGCTTTGTTGACAACAGAAACTCACAGCTCTGCAATCAAAGTATGGGCCATGTGTCAAAATCTATTCTCTACCCACGTCTGGACACAACACTGACACAACAACCACATCATACAGACAGGTCAGATCTCTCTGACCAAACAGCACATTTACCATGGTGGTTTTACATCAGATAGATCCTCCCAGACTATAGATTCTGAAAAATATTTATTAGTTTTCTGCCCTAAAAGAGGATAGGTAATATGTTTCATTATTCTCAACACTTGATCTGTCTTGCCTAACCCTTGTTGGAGTTTATGTATATTGTTGGTCCCTAGACCCTGACTTGGGCGGGGGGTCTAGAGCAAATCCCTACTTGTTTGTAAGGCTAGATTTCGATATGGCAGTATCAAATCACTCAAACATGAAACAATATTCAAAATATATAAGGAAATAATTTCAATCTTACCAGATTATGAATAAATAACACAGAATTGCTAGCAAAACTCAGCTGAGCTGCTGGCTATAGTATGGCGTCCCTAAACTTCTTACACTTTCTTTCATATGGAAATCACCACACTTTAAAATCTGTGTCTATCACTGAACAACTATTGAGAAATGACCCCAAATCCGCGTCTAAGCGCCGACAATATGCTTGTCTGTGGCCAATCACTGCCTAGGTTTATTTGAATTTCAAATTTCCTACACTAAAGTCATTTCAGTCATGCTTCAGTCAAGTATGGATGTTTATCTGTTAGTCTGTCCGTCTCTACTTGTGTTTCTACAAAATGTACTTGATTTTTGAACTAACCTTTCTCTCCCCTCCAAAATTTTGTCGTTAAAAGTTATTTTTAGACACAGCCACCACAATATCCCCTCTCCTCCATACCAAGTAGATTTGAACACCTGCGTCTCGAGGTCGTGTTTTTTTTTTTTTTTTGCAAAATAGCGACACTTTTAGATTCAATACAGTCTGTCGATGATGTGAACAACACTGTCTTTTGTCATTATCTTCAATATTATCTATCCGTTTGTAAAATTAAGACCATATTAGTTCACTGCTCAGAATAGGCCATCCGGCCAGCTAATTTTTATATTCCTAACATTAATATTAAGAAAAATTTACTTTTTAATTTTTGTAATATTTCGAACATCTGCGTTTAGCCGCTGAATTCAAATCAAGGGCTTGGTATCGCAAAAGCGTCCAATAAATGACTGTGGCGTAACATATCTATGGTCCCTTCTGTCGAGTTGCTTACTTTTTATGTCAACTTGGGAAACGTGACTTTTCTCCGTTTCCCCCCCAATTGCGTCTCCTTAGCCTTTCTAGTCTCACGCAATCTTTCCAGTCATATTTTTTTCCTTTTTGATCCGCCGTTCCCCTCCTGTCTAGCAAGTCAATTATTATGGAGGATGATGACCCGCGGTCTAGGCGATCATGTACATCAGCAGCCTACGCATTATGTTTTTATCCTTAAATGTTATCTTTGTAGGTATTTTACCGTTGTATCTCTGTCAATTTCACTACAAGCAGATAATATACTAAGGCGGACAGTGCACGATGATTGACAGGTCACTACCAGTTTTAAAATTATTGTTTCTCACTTTGTCCAACTTATTTATGTGAAATAAACATCAGAATAAATAGAGTTAACCGCCATTATATTACATAAAATTTTTTCACTTTAACTATGGCTCAACGTGAGATCCAATTCCTTTCTTCGCTGCCTTTGCCTTCCCTAACTCATGAGCAGAGTCAGGTACCATTTACTGGTGGGCACATTGGAGCGCTTGACTCTACCAGGTTTTGACCCTAGAACCCCGTAAGTGTACCGCGAGAGGAAAGCGCTGTAGCTTGCTTAGCCAATCGGATTCTCGAATCGTGGGTAATGGAAAGTTTACTAAAAGGGGTTACGGGAACGAAACAAAAGTTTGGAACCCCTGGCCTATAGCTTCAGGATTATCTTGAGTGTTATCAGTACCTAGGATTTAATTTACTCTGTGCCTCTGCATGGGTGAACTATAGACTTTGTTTGCTTACACATTGAGTAGGGAGTAAGGGAAGGTGTTCTAACAGCCACGGAGATACGAGGACTGAGAAAAAAATGTTTGGACTTCTGTACCAGATAATAATTTTATCGGTGCCACAGTTTCACTAATCGGTAGTTTTTATCTTTAGCATGTTGACTAGGTGGTATTCCAATCTGTTTTGGCTGTGGTGGGTTTTCATGTTAAAGGAAAGTAGTTAGTATGTGTCTACAGAGTGAGGTCAGCTATGCAAGTCCCTGAGTCTAATAGTTGAGTATGATGTTCTCAGGGTACCTGACTGCTACCACCCTACGATCTCACTCTGCGATTTATTTTGGGTATCTAGTGTTTGTGATGTTATTTATATGGCTTGATGTCTAGGGTAATAAAAATGTAGTGATAAATGCGTTAAACAAATACAATTTAATTCACTAACATCGAATAAACAAGACTGGGTTTAAAGTTATGATATATATGTATATACAATTTAATTTCCTGTCTCTCAAATTTTCTAGGACAGGAATGTTTAACTTAAAATGAAAATATGGTTTTATATAAAATTAATTACACAAGAAGGACATTAGTCCAATATATCTCTTAATATGTTAATGTTTATACACGTTTATTCCCTGGTGGAGACTACTGTTATTTGAAGAGTCACTATCGGGAAAAACTGGTATTCACATCATATCACAAACTGTTACTGAATAGGGTGGAGATCGAACATATTTGAGCTAGCATGTAAGCCCTGAAGATTTAGGCTTATCTTAGAATCCGTGTAGACCCTGGATGACTGGGTTGAGAAAACTGCACACGATCCACTGCCGTGTATTCTGGAGTCTGCTATTATTTGTATGCTTTGATAAAGAAACAACCGGTAGGTTGCCTCAACTTCTGCAGCTCCGACTTCTGACCAACTTGAACTGGGTGATGTAACCCTGAAACAAGAGGAACAAGCCTCCCTAAGTCTCCAGCTGACTATCTCCACCACTACCAATTTAACATCATTAAACAAGTATTGTGATCAGATAAAATAGCTAACTAAATTAGCTACAGTCTTCAACTTTATTGTGACTTCTTCATAACAGTGGGTATCTTCTTTTCCACATAGTCTCAACGCCCCTGTCAATATACATCATCTTCTTCTTCAGCTGAAATACAATCTTTTCTTTTCTTCAAAGTTAATATACCAATAGGCCTGCCAGTGATTTTCTGGTCTTACAGTCAAAATATGTATGACAATATTCAACTCAAATTTTAGTGTGATTTGCTTCCTAAGTCTGCTTAGACATACCTCTGCTCCTAGTATGTCGCAATCTTCCACAAAGGCAAAATGTCGTACACACACAATGTTATGGCGCCCTATCTGGGTTGGCCTCTGCAATAATAATGTATTAAAAAGGTTATTCATCTTACCGCAATCAATGAAATAATCACACACTATGTTAAGGTTTAACAGGCTGTCAATGGTCACTTTTAGACAGCTGCTTCTATAGACGCAACGGCAATTTGGTCATTAATTGCTCTGCTTGAAACCTTGCTTGTATGAAAAATCTCTATCAAGTGGCACCCTGCATAGCAGATGCGGTAGTTTTATTCTCCCTATGTCTATCCTAACATTAACCAATCAGTTTAAACTACACCGATTTGACTCTTTTTTAAAATCGCAAACATTTATTTTTGAAAATAAGTTCGTCAGTCGCTTTAGGCTGCCAAAATTCCAAAGTTACCTCTCCCTCCTCCTAGTAGTGTCTATCAAATGAGGCAAGCCAATGTGACTTGTTTCCAAGCAACGACTAGAAAAATGTTACTTTTAAACTGAGCTGGGATATCAGTGTGATCGTCTGTATGTGTCATCAATTTTTATTTTATGCGATAACTCAGTCACTGTTGACGCTATCTAAGAGATGAAAAGTGATTATTAATCAGGCTAATGTCCTTTATCTAGCCAGTATATTTTCATCTACGTCTTTATCTAAGTTTTCATCTTTGTACTTTTCTCTTTATTTATAAGTCTAGATACGTTTTTATGGGAAATAGTATAGTATTGAATAAACAACATTATCGCTTTTAATTCCATTCTGTCTTTTCCTTTTTATTCATCCTTCTATAAAATGCATAACATTATCTACGTTTTCTGTCTTTCTTTAGTCCCATTCGCTCTCCCCTGCACTCATGTGATCGTTAGTTTCAGTTTGAAAAGACCCAAGTGGGTTTTGACTTTTTCCATACTAACCCCCTCTCTCTCCCGTCTTTTTTTGAAGACGAAACACGTGTTGGCCTCTTGCCAAAACGGTTTCATGTTATATTTAAAAAAATTAGTACGGAGCAACGAAAAAGCCTTTGGTAAGGGGATGGGTACCCTCGCGTGGCGTTAGTAGTTTCAAATCGCATGCCTCTCGCTGGCGTTTTTGAAAATGCGACGTTCTGAAAAAACGACGTCTAACGGCAACTGTCGCATGTTGTAACTAATAATAGATTCTTAGAATACGTTAGTTAAAAAAAATTCAAGGAGTGTCTAATATTTTGCATTAGATTTTATCGTCCTTGACAATTTTCAAATTCTTATAGTAGCGGTTATAAACGGTAACTTTACGTCACTAGAATTGGACTTTTGAAAAATATGAGTAGGGTAGTGCAATGGTAGCTATCTTGGCGTATTGGAACAAAATTCAAATACAGTATTATCATTATAATTTGAGAGGGAGGGTTAAAAACGGTGCATTTTACTACAATGGCCCGTGCGGAGTCTGAAGATTACCTCTTCTGCTGAGCTGATAATATGCATCATTTCTTTGTTGGTCTGGATGCTCTGTATCCCATTTGTTCCTATGTCTGCTTGTGATAAAACTCGTTGCCTCTTCGAAAGTTATGCTTGTATCAAACCGAAGTAGCTTTCTATCTTCCTTTGTCAATCTGTCAACTTCTTCATTGCCAGGGGTGTACTACAACTCTTTTGAATTGCTAACACAGGTTGTGGAGTATTACTCTTAGGTCATCCAGGTGTGCATTTTTCTGGCTTTTTAACGTTGCAACTATTGACAGAGCGTCTGTAAAGAAAGCAATGTGTTTCTCTGTGCTTGCCTCTGTCATTATGACCTCTGCTACAATTTTCAAGGCCTCTACCTCTGCTCTGAAATTACTTGAGAATTTTCCTGTTACCACTGACAGCTTTTTTTGTGTGTACCAGTGCTTAAACTCAGCAACACTTCTCCACCTCCATCTTCTGTTGTATTTATTGCTGATCCATCTGTGTAAGCATTGGTCCAGGTGTTGCGTGGGTAATGTTTCTCTATTTTGGTTAGGACTCTTCGCTGTTAAGACATTTTCTATAATGTACGTTAAACAAAATTTGAAATTTAGCATTTATTTTTGCTTACTGATCAATGTGCAAGATCGAAGAAGTTTAATTAACTGTTTGAGTCCTGAGCAACGCTCAATCTCGTCACAAGTGCCGAATCAATTCTTCTAAAGTCGATTTACAATATATTGAAGAAGCAAAAATAAGCACTACCGCCCCTGTAATTTGGCTATCACTTCGCTTATCGCTGACGCAGCAATTGACCGTTGATAGGGAAGAACGAAGCCTTCAAAATTAAATTCGATTAAGACTATCTTCGACCTTCTACTGAGTGACAGAAATTTGTCGTCGCTTGGCCTGTTACCAAAAAGAAGAACGAGATGGCCCAGAAGCGCCAAGTTTACTTACAACACACATTTTGCAGGCCAAAGCACGGAAAATGAATTGTTTGTAAGAAACGTTATTTACATTTTACTTCCAGTATTGCCATCAAGCATAGTGTGGAGTAAAAGTTTACGTTGATGCAGAAAAACGTTGGTAACACATTCAAACATACTGAACTCTAGGTCTATGTCTGACATCTTCAAACTTTTTAACGTTAGTCACTCACCATACCAAAGAAAACGTTTTTTAACAATTCAGATTAAACTCGAACAAGGCAGATAAGGACAGTTAAAAAAAAATTCGACTAAATGTCGAGTGTGGCCGTAAAATAGTTGATAGGACGTGATAGCTAGAGGAAACAATTCCATCTCTCTCTCCCCCCCCCCTCCCCCTTCCCGCCACCCCGGTGCCCTCAGCACGAGCTTATTTTGTTTAATGGTTAATCCAGCCCAGAATAAATACAAGGTATTTACAATTGATCTGCAGGATTATTCGGGAATCCTACTTAATTTTCAAGTAGAGTTTAACTTTTGCGGCTAGAAGTGTGTGGCGGCGGGGTGGCATGTTAAACCACTGCCCGGTGCTAACAAGCCAAAGTATACCCCTCATCCAGATTATATCCGGGGTCAATTTGGCCTAGGCTGTTCTATACCCCGCATATAATCTGGACTAGGTCAAAATAACTCCCTGATGACAAAAACATTAAAGTCAATGTTTGCTGATTTCGAGTGTAAACTACAGTCTGTATTACAACCTTTATCTGTTTAGTCTCTACATGGACATTTTTCCAGTCAAAATAAACAAATCGATACACGCACGCACGCACGCACGCGCACGCACACACACACACACGCTTGCATACATACATACGCTTTTTTGGAACATTATTTGCATGATTTTGTTTATTTTGCTTTTTTGCGAAATAGTACGGGAGGGATATCAAAAACTGATTTTAAAACAAATCTCTTGCCTTTTATTTTAGGTTGGTCGGTATGTTCATTGGAGTCATCATCCTCTGAAAGATCTGTACACCAACACAAAACATTTTGTACGGGGCCGTGACGACGATATATACATGTACTCCGCCATTGCCAATTACCATCTGCCTGTTGATGGCTCCATCAACATTATCATCACTACGCTGGACGCCTCCATGTTATCTTTAAAATGTTGTGTGTTGTTAGATAACAGCACAATGTTTATCACTCCTTCGCAGCATTATTTTTTCTATCACACTATCGACTTGACGTTTTTGTCCAGAATTATGGAATATTTCTATCCAGAGATCTACAAGGCGCATCAGTTTTCTTGTACCGTACCAGAAATAGGGGAGCGCGCTAGTCATGTGACATTAACGTCATCGGTATGTTCGTCAGACATCCGAGACTACATTCATGTCATCTACCCTCCGCGGGTTCCGGGTGGGCTTGCCGTTTGTGCAAAAATAGCTCATAGTGGCGGTCTTGACCCTGAGAAGGTTATCGAATGGTTTGAACTCCAGCGGATTCTTGGAGTGGACAAAGTGCTAATTTTTGATATGGGAAACCCAGAAAGCCTGGGAAGGGTGTTTAGGTACTACCAAGAGATTGGTATACTTGATCTGCAACCCTATGAGCTGCCTGGAGACCCAGCTAACAGGACGCTGATGGAGAAGGATAAACACACTATGCAATTCCACCACGATGAGTCCATGGTGGTTCTTGAATGTCGTCAGAGAATGTCGGGATATTCTTACGTCATGAGTCATGACCTGGACGAGTTCATTATTCCAAGAAGGAATGTTGGCCTGAAACAGTTCTTTAAGGTAAGCGTAACGTCTGTGCTGTCTTTCCTTTATTTTTTCTGTTATTGTCTTTGTTTAATGTTACTGCCAGTGAAAATGGTCTTGCGAATAAGCATCGCCGTTTTCATCACTACATTATGTTTACCTGATTGTAGCATTGTCCGTGAATAATGTAGTTGACTGTGTGGGGTGTCGCAGTAGACACTCTAACATTGTAGTAGAATGTACCTATTTTGTAATACTAAAAGTCTAACTAATGTTGAAGGAAACTAAATCTGATGTTGTAATAGTCTAACTAATGTTGGAGCAGATTACATCTAATTTTGTAATAGTGTAACTAATGTTGAAGGAAACTAAATCCAATTTTGTAATAATCTAAATAATATTGAAGTAGACATCTAATTTTGTAATAATCTAACTAATGTTGAAGTAGACTACATCTAATTTTGTAATAGTCTAACTGTTACCACTATGTTGAGGGTTAACATGAGTGGTACATATTATGTTCAATTACTGTTGATGGTGGTGGAATGTTTCTGGTGGATGGTGTGGTATAACAAGGACTGACAAGTACAGAGTCAGTGAGGTCGGGTTTACGGATGGCCGACTGATGTGTGAGTAAGTGACTGTCAACAAACGCGAATGTAAAAAGGTTCTGGCATACCAACACAGGCTGGAACCACACACTACAGTAAACGTACGAGTCAGGAAACGTTGCAACGACTGGTAACGTTTAAATAGTTTATTACGCCACAGTCACGTAAACATCATGGTAAAAAAGGACGACACTTCATAGCAAATCATGGTGAATCAGATAAGGAAGTTCATTTCGTAGACATACAGCAAAAATAGTCATCCAAACAAAAGACGTGCATCGCAGTCTCAATAGGCTGTAGAATGCAGTAACTCATAGCATAAATCCCTTCAAAGCAATATCAAAAGATCCAGCTACAGGTACACAACTCAAAGTACAAAGGCTGCAAAACATAGCAGCTCACGTTTCATAAAGGTTTACATCAATATCTTTATAAGTGATGATGATCACTGGTCGCTTACACAGTGGCATACAATGGCTTCTAGTAACAAGGGAAAAAATCCATCAGAATAAATATGAATCAAAATCACGGCCGGTCCAATCCATGGCCTCTATAATAAATTCATCAGATTTCTTACAAAATATATAATGCCGGCGTACTCCCTGGCATCTGGGTAATATCTCTTAGAAAACAATCCATAAACTCCTGGGAGAAAGAACTTTCCCAACAATAATCTCTTTATCTTTACTTCAAAAGAATTATCCTCTTTAATTATCAAATTCCCTTCATAGAAAAACACAAATACGCCGGGACACACTAGCGAGAAGGAACGACCTTCTCCAAGCTCTGCCCGCACAACACTGCACGCAATCTCAGTTGCTTAAAACAGTTCAGTCTATAAGAATTCATTCAAGCGCTAACACGCAGCTTGAGATGTGAGCAGGACTCATCCGCTTTTCCCCCCTCAAACTATTTCATAGAACCTTCGACCAGATTCCTATCATATTTAAAAAAAAAACAAGCTAACAGCTAGTCAGTAGCGCTGCGTTCAAAACAATCACCGAGCATTCATCTCATCACAAAAAGTGTGCTTACAGGGGTGTATAAAAAAACCGACCCGTACCTACAAATCTTTTAACAGTTAACTCCCCTTAATAAAATACGACTTAACACTAACTAATGTTGAAGGAAACTAAATTCAATTTTGTAATAGTCTAACTAATGTTGAAGGAAACTAAATCCAATTTTGTAATGGTCTAACTAATGTTGAAGGAAACTAAATCCAATTTTGTAATAGTCTAACTAATGTTGAAGTAGACTACAAATAATTGTGTAATAGTCTTACTAGTGTTGAAATAGACTACATGTAATTTTGTAATAGTGTAACTGTCACGGATTCCCTCCCCTGCTTTGCAGTAGTGGTCCAACAGTGACCAAAGCTCAAGAGTATCTAATATTAGCTTCCAAGTTATCTACCTGTGCGCAAGATTACTCTTGGTAGAGATGTAGATAGAAGATTAATGCCACTTCTACCTTAGTGGAGCCTTCACAAGATATTCCCAGAAGTCAAGAACAAAACCTGCTTAGGGCTGAGTATTTGTTAACTTATTATCTGGTCCGTCGCCTTTTGTGAAGGATTTAAGCAATGGTTAAGCCGATCAAGCCTCCAGTTGGTGTAATCCAACGAAATCCCTCTTATAAGGTATAGCTCTGTTTAGTGTAAATATATATCTAAGAGTATATATATATATATATATATATATATATATATATATATATATATATATATATATATATATATATATATATATACTCTTAGATATATATATATATATAAAATATTCTGGCTCATACGTTTGCTTTCATACATATAACTGAATCAACTATTATTGTTTAGTTTTAAAACAGGTGACAAATTTAATAGTGAAATAATCTTTAACAGGTTAAAATAAATATGGAAAGATTAGTGGAATGTTGATAGATATAACGTTCTTGTCATTGAGACGTAGGTGGAATTTTAACTTTATACTTAAAGTTTAACTGAAATATCCTTTTTGCTGGTGCCTTTTAGTTAGCACTTAGCTTGTATGAGTGAGTCCTGCAGCTGTGATTCATCAATTCTGTGATGACAAAAGCCTTCTCCACACTCTCTTCCACTGTAGGCGGTTATGGTGGATGCTTTTCTCTCACACTAGCGGCGTTAGTACCACAAATCGTCTTATGGCTTGTAACCACGAACTTTAGACAAATAGAAAGAAACAAATGCCTGCTGAGTACATTTGTTTGGCGCAAACTGACAGGCCCATTGTCATGCGCTCCACCCACCAATGTTAACCTCTCTGAAGAATTAAATTCCCGATCACACAGGGTAACTCAGGGAATATGATGAAAACTAGCAATAACCCGTCAAACATGACGGGTTTTTAATTATAGTGTGCTGTTTCCGTTCTTAGATGAGCAGATAGAAGTACATTCTTAGAGTGTTTTTGTTTTCTTTCCATTATACAGTGTAATCAAACTGTTCATGAACACCGTCATTTGAACGTTTTTCTTTGTTGATTGTAACTATTTTCGGGAGAGTATGTAACCGGAATGATTACGACATTAGTAGTTAGCAATGATCCTTTAAATAATTTTAGTACAAAAGTTATTGATAACGTCATTTGTCACATAGCCTCTTATCGACATTTTTTAATAAAGCCTTCCAGACAGTTACAGGAAATAATACGAGACCTGAAATCTCTAAACATAATTAAATATACCCTCGAATAAAAGGTTATACCATTTGCTATCGTAGTAACTTGTATAGTAACTGTGACGTAAATATGACATAGACATAACTAGTGGACTATCCATCTTAACTGGTGGCTTCGCCAATGAAACAGATTATCCCAAAGGATATCCGGTAGACTGACAAATCAAAATAACTTCCCGCAACAGTCTTAGAAACCAGTTTGTGATATATGGACCGCCCAAACCCCTAACAGTAGAGTTCTCACCACGATTTATTTGTAGCTACATGGAGACTCCAGTGAAGAGAATAATGGCTAACCCGACCCCAGCCCTATGACACGTTTATTCTCTAAATCAACGGATATGTTTTCAAGGTTCTGAATACAGAATATATTTGGTAGTCAGTATGACATATTCCTCAGGTGGGTAAAATAGCTATTTAGTATTTCGACCTCAATATAGTAGACAAGAATAAATTGTACATTTGTTCATCGAAATATTGAGACCTAAAATTTATGAGACTATGTATATTGAAGGATGAATGCTACAGGAATGAAAATGGAGTCGCATTTTAACTAAGGTTGTACATCTGGAGGAAATCTAAATAAAAGCTTCATTTATATATTCTCCGGACTTTACTTCACTGCAAAATGAATTGTTGATTTTGAATTACTTAAAATTCAGGGATCTAGGAACTATTGAGAGTACTGCCATTACTACTACATGAGCTACTTCCAATTCAAAATCTAAACCGAACCTGGAACCCGTACAAATGGCTCAAGTAAAGTAACATCTCTGGAGGTTTATCCAGTAAACACAAACTTGATATATGAACACAAACTTGATATACTACTTAAATCAAAATAAAGTCGGAAATTCTTCCTATTCTATCCCTTTATTCTTTCAACGGAGAATAGCTCCTAAATTACTGGTCACAAATATACATTGGCACAACACCAGCTTCTTAGTTGGTGTGTCAATGTAACACGCAACTCTTGCTTATACAAATACACCTATCATTCTGTTCCGATCTTCTCTAATATTTTCCGACAGAAAATATAACAGCTAGAGAGAAGAAGAAATAAAAGAGAACTACAACCAGTTTTTCCCCCAATACTATCTGTGTGATTACGGGCACAAGTATATATAATGGAAACAATACAATTTGTCAACACGGTTGCATTCCTCAGCTGTGACCAACGTACACACGGCGAGAATTATGTTATTTTAGATTCAATTTAAAAGTTCTTTAATGACAACATTTCGTGTGAAAGTGCGTGGATTGTTTTCAAAGAGTGTTCCCTGATAATAAGTGGTTTTAACAAAAGCTTTCAAGTTTTCATGATTTGTACATCGGTGTTACGGTGTTATTTTAAATGACGGCGTCTGCTGGGGTTTAGCCGTGCGCAACGTTTAGGGGTCAACATTAATAGAATATGTCGATATTTTACGGTATACTGAACGCGAAATATATGCTAAGATTATGACGCATTCGCGTTGGGAAGGTCACGCTGGGTGACTTGGTTACATTGCCCTTGTTACGCTATCCGTCAAGCAGAGAAGTCGTGTCTTGTATTTCTTCCAAGGAAAGGCCTAGTATATAGCCTATATATGAATCAATGTAGAACTCAGGGTCAGTTCGGATTAATCTAAAGTAGGAGATTATTAAGTAAATTAAATAATGGAAGGAGAATCGTATTATGATTCAATTTGTAGCTGTCAAGAACTCATGCGCTCATTTCTGGCTGTTGACTATAGCAGCGCATGTATATAGCCATGATGTTCATCTGACATATTGTTTTGACACGGACGGACATGAATACTATGCACGTAATTTCTAATGAACTATATATGAATGTATACAAATGTGAACTGTCTTCGTGCGTCAACTTGTAATAAATATTGGACTCGAATCGAAGGCTTACCCACATTCCTTTGATTACGTTTGATTGCTTCAACTTGCATTGTTGATGGTCCTTTGACCTGATGAACTCTTTCTTGTAGGAAGTTTATAGTAATAATGGATCAGTTCGTACGGAACCGAGGTTTGCTTGGACCCAAGTTGTGTAATGATAAATAAGCAAGCATACTAACTAAACTTATAATAATCGAACGAAGGACCCTCCAACACCAGTAAACCACCCACGCAACAGTGGTGGCCAGTGTGATGTGGAACTGGAATTTAATTGTAAAAAAATACTCAAAGATTAGGGAGTTGAAAGAAATAATTTTCCTTCGAGCGAAATGAACACTTTTTGTGTATCTACACCGATGACGTCACACCCCCTTGACAACAGGATGAATCAGCTGTAGCGATGGCAGCCGCCTTTCAACGTCTTTGAAGAAAATTATTTATAAACGCTTAATCGAACATTGGAAAATAGATTCAATCAACATGAGCATGAAATATAGGTCCTACTGTCCGTTGGCGAAGCAAGCATTGTATGAATCTATCGAGGCAAAAAGATAAGTAACTTATTTGAAGGTTACAATAAGTTAATCCTATTTGTCCGACAACGCCATGTTCTTTTTTTTTTAGCCATGTTAAATATTGTTTCTGTCTTTTTACATGTAGTGGGTATGGATGGGCGGCGGATTGAAATCAATTCTATGGCTCCTTGGATGCCACGAACTGATTTTAATTGTTCTTAGGGTCGTGAATTAATCGCATTTCGCGAAGAACGCGTCGAAGACATTACCGGTGATTGTTTCGTTCGGACCTGCATTAATTCCCCTTGTATGTTAGGTGTCTAGTTCTGTTAAATAACCGTTGTATTTTACCATATTCAGTTTGATTTTTATTCAGTTACAGTCATATGTTCGTAATCTATCCTGTTTATTCTAATCTGGCTATCTTTAATTTTATTTAAATGTATTGTATTAACGTCAAATGAGTCCTGTGACGTCATTATTCGTAGTGCCAAATATGTTCTTTTACTTCAGTTAACCTTCACCCTTCTATATTTCCGGTTAGTAGACTTGGTTTTATAATATCACTTATTTTGTGAAAATGTCACTTTTGTATTGTGCTACTGTACTGTGAAGCCTTGGTTAATCATTTGTATTGTCTTCATTAATGTTATGTAATAATAATATTTCTATGAATTGATTTTAATAATATATTTAATTAATTTAATTAATTTTTGGGAACTTTGATGATGAATCAAGAACATTGCAACAATTTGCAGTGGTGGTTCTAGAAACTAGCAAAGCACTTTATACACGATGAGTAAGGCATAAAATCAAAAACTTTCTAAGTGCAAGTAAAATTTTATATTAAAATAATTTATTGAATTATTTTTTGGTATTCACACCATGGATAGGTGTTGAATAAAAAAAACTATATATATAACATAGTAATTGGTACATTTTCATAGTACTATATTGTTGACTTCTCACATTTCTTTAATTAAATAAAATAGTTTATGGAGGAATAATGCCCATAATTATTTAACAATTATATTAGGTGCAGGATATAAACACAGCATCTGATATGAATAAATATCATAACTATTTATGATATATATTATTGACTACATATAATTTTATTATAAAATATTGAATAGTTGTTGAACTTACAACTATTATTAAGAGGATATTACAGTTAGGTATACTGAGTATTCATACTTGAGCTGTTACAAATAAGTACATAGATTCTATTGGTGACTATTATAGATCTGTAATTTCTTACACTATTAACTTCAAGATGCTTGGGTTGGACCATTTTGTTAAAATTGGGAAAGATTTTGGTAAAAAGGGAGAATCTTTAGAAGCATACTCATTGGCTGAATTTGCTAAATATAAAGCAGAAGAAGCAGAACGGATAGCAATCTTAAAAAAAGAAGAGGCAGACCGTGAAATGAAAGAAATAGAAAAAGAAAATAGGCAAAGAGAAATAGCTAGACAGGAAAGGGAGGAACGTCGACAAGAAGAAGAAAAAAAAAGGAGAGACGAATTGGAAATAGCCCGTCTTCAGAATGAAACGGCAAGATTTCAGGCACAAAGTGCTGCTGCAACCCAGAATGATAACGCACAAAATGGGTCTTCATCCAACCAAAACAAACATTTTTACAACTTTAAATTACCCCATTTTAAATTAAATTTTGATGATTTATCATCATTTTTATCAAGATTTGAACAGACATGCAAATCAAATCACTTGCCTAAGGATACATGGGTACTTAAGTTAAATGAATTTTTAGATGGGGAACCATTGACGGCATCTCTGAATGCTGACCCAACAATAGCTAATAATTATGATGCTATTAAAACCTTACTTTTACGAAGGTTTCATTTGGACGAAGAAAATTGTAGGTTAAAATTTAAAAATATCTTACCTGACTCTCCTAAAGACTTTGCAGGGTTTATTTCGAACATTCGCAATACATTTAATAGATGGCTTGAACTGGCAGATGTCAACAAATCATATGATAAATTAGTTGATTTGTTGTTACGTGATAAGGTATTATCCTCTGTCAGCCCACCATTCTTCGCATATTTGCAAGAACGAAAGCCAGTTACCATTGATGAGTTAGAAAAAATTTCTTTGAACTATTGCAATGCGCATCCGAATGCGAACATTTCTAACTCTTTGATAAGGGAACCTCTACCTGTGGCTTCCAATATGGCATACTATAACAATAACAAACCGAGGCCTCATAGCGTAGACAGAAGTAGGTTCAAGGGAAATTACAATGTCAATTTTCATAAAGGACATAATAATAATAATAATTTCAACAATAAAATTGATTTGAACAGAGGAAGATCACGAAATAGGAATTATTCACAGCAATCAACCTACAACAACAGTCAACATAACGCTAATTATAATAGATCAAATAACTACAATAATAAAAGCAATTGGAATGCTAATAATCATGGCTCGAGACATCGAAATAACAGTTACTACAGGGGACAACGAGATAATTCTAACGATTATTCCCGTAATCGATCTAATTCTCGTGGATCATCTCATTTTCACCATAATACTGGTGCAGCAGTTACAAATGATACAACCCCTAGTGTTCAGGTTCCACCTAACGATAATGCAATACAATCTTCTGCTGCATGTTTTGCTATAAATTATAACGTGGCGAATAGTTGCCCACAATGCAATCTTATTTTTCAGAAGGCAAAGGAGACAGTGCTAAACTGCGGACACATTCCACCAGAAGTAGGTCTTGCAGCCAATGATGGAACAGGCTCTCTGATTTTTAACAGAGGGATAGTTAACGGTTCCATAGTTTCTGTATTGAGAGATTCGGGGTCCACAACAATTGGAGTGCGACAGTCGCTGGTACATCCTAGCTGTGCAACTGGGGAATATGTCCGTTGCATGACTTTTGGGGGAACTATTGAGTTTTACCCCACAGCTATTGTCCAGGTTAATACACCTTTCTTTTCAGGACAAGTTAAGGTATGCATGCTTCAGAATCCAATTGCAGATCTGATGTTGGGACGCATCCATGGTAGTAAGGATTGTTCCCCACAGGAAATTGAGGAATGGGAATTGAAGAATGTGCAATCTTATTGCAATGCTAACGCTGTCATTGCAATGGCTACATTACGGGCCAACAAAATGAATACATGTGGCACAGTTTTCTCCAATTTCAGTCTCAGTACCATTCTGGAAATCGATAAGGAGAAGGATAAGACTCTCCTACAGGATAAAAAGTATACTAAACTACCAGCCCATCCTAGGAAGATTAGAAAATCATTTCGAGGCAGATATACCTTTTCTCAAGAGAATACTGCCAAGTCAGAAAATAAATGTTGGCGACAAGATCGTATTAACAGTGATCTGAATGAAATTGTTGAAAATGGGCAAAGAAAAAATGTCCCAGACAAGGGTAATGATGGTGGAGTTCTTATGAACTTAACTAATAAAATTAGGACAAATAAATATGTCAATCATTATGAGACATCATCTCATAAGACTACCATATCCAAAAGATTAAATAGAAGAACTATTTATCATGTTAGTGACACTAATCCCACTTACATTGGGAAGGGTGCATATTCTCGCACCGTGTTAGTGCGCAATCTGCCACAAGGTACCAGATGGCAGGCACTTAGCAATTTCTTTAATGACACGGCAGACGTTATGTTTGTACAGTTGTTGTCACCTACCAATGACAGGTATGGTGAAGCTATAGTTACATTTCGTAACAATAGAGATGCTCGAATGGTCATCGAGCAGGATAATGGTGCTTACTTTAACCATCATTGTCTACGGTTACAATTAGTACCTAATGCTGCGTCATGCAGATAACATGCTATGGTAACACAATTGTCTCATATCGTTGATGACTCAGCATAGTCATTCATCATTTCTTTTCTTTACTGGTCATTTCTTTTATTGGGAATTAGATCTTGTACATTTTCTATTACTGAACACTTACAGTCAATTTTTCATGAACTAGATGACAATACGGTATCTACTTGTCATTATTCTAATTTGTCTGTTATACAGGAGGAAGAATCTTCTTTTCCTGAAGTGCAGATGCCTTTACCTATACTTATTGTCCAATCTACTGAATCTTGGCGTGATGTGACCATTTCTTCTACAGTTACACCGCAACAGCATCAACGCATTGCTGATCTTCTACAATCATTCCCAGATGTGTTAACGGATGTACCGGGTTGCACATCTGTAATTAGTCACGATATTATTCTTAACGATGATACACCAATTCGTGTTCATCCTTATTCTGTACCTCTACATTTTCTGAGTAAGACATCTCAGGAACTCGAACAGATGATATCATTAGGTATTATTGAGACTAGTACATCTCCATTTTCTTCTCCTTTAGTCATTGTCCGGAAAAAGGACAACAACATACGTTTATGTGTTGACTATAGGAAACTTAATGCGCAGACAGTACCTGATAGCGAACCACATCCTATCCTTGACGATTTACTTCCTCGTCTATCCAATGCTACACTTTTCACTAAGATTGACTTAACCAAAGGTTATTGGCAGATTCCACTAACCGAAAGAGCCAAATACTACACAGCATTCTCAACTCCACAAGGTCTTTACCAGTGGAACGTGATGCCTTTTGGGCTAATGAATGCTCCAGCTACCTTTATTCGCATGATGCGAAAAATTTTATCAGGTAGATCCGATATAATTACCTACATTGACGACATATGTTTGTTTAGTTCATCATTTGAGGAACATTTTTTGGGTCTTAAATCGGTTTTGGAAATATTGCGGGATAACCATTTAACCGCTAAACCAACTAAAATTCAAATAGCGTGTAATGAGATAACATTCCTGGGGCATATTATTGGATCAGGACGTATCCAAACAATTCCCAGTACGGTTTCTAAAATATTAAATTTATCTGTTCCTCAAACGAAGAAACAGGTTAGGAGTCTGTTAGGGTTAGTCCAATACTATAGCAGATTTGTACCTCACTTGTCATCCATCACGGCTGTCTTGTCATCGTTATTAAAGAAGAACATGCCATTAAGGATAAATTGGACAGACGAATGTGACAGAACTTTTCGCAGTATATTAAGAATTTTTTCATGCCCACCAGTATTAAATTTACCAGATGCTTCTAAAAAGTTTGTTCTACGTACAGATGCGAGTAATTACGGACTCGGGGCCTGTCTACTCCAATATCATGATGATATCCTTCATCCTGTGTTATACATCTCACGCAAGCTGAAACCTCCGGAGACTAAATATTCGACTGTAGACAGAGAATTGCTCGCCGTGATCTGGGCAATTAACAAACTCGAAAAATTTTTGCTGGGATCACCATTTCTGATCCAGACTGATCAGAAATCTGTGGCTGCATTACGTCGTTCAAACCATAAAAGTCCAAAGCTTGCACGATTTGCTATTGCGTTGCAACCATATGATTTCGAAATACAGTCGATACCAGGAACTGAGAACGTTATGGCCGACACGTTGTCCAGACATCCTACGGATTCTGAATGAATATTACTATTTCAAGAAAATTTTCTGACTAATCAAGCATTACATTTGCAATGAACGGTATTAATGCCACGTCAGAATATACAACACTTCAGTTGGACTTCCTACTTAAATGAGGACATTTCGAAATAAACTATTGTGATCAAAATATCAAGTTTTACGGATCGGTTGAAAATTTGTACTTCACTTGGACTTTGCGTATCACTCATTTCGATTGCAAAATAGTAAAAAGTAACAATCTCTGATATAAACTGGACAGATACGGTGATGACTTATTCAAATTACGTTCAAAATTTCAATAAAGGAACTAACGACGATTGGATAATCATATCAAAATTCGATAATATGAACTTTGTGTCTTTATGAACTTTCATACAAGTCATTAGGATGTAACAACGATTGGATCTTCATGTCCGATATTGTTAAATTTGCTAGCTATTAAATTAATATATAATAAAATAAAGTTGAAGTGTGATGAAATAAAAAAATAAAATATACTAAGAAAAGATGAAACAAAAAAATATCACACCAATTAATATTTTAATTATTAAGGTGATAGATATTAGATTATGATATTTCATATGAATAGTTAAAATGTATGAATTTTTTTTTGTTGTTCTTTTCTTTCTGATTGCTTTAATTTAATTAGGTATCTATCCTTATACTTCATTTTCACACTCATTACTATTTTAATGTATACTTTAATATTTAGTTTTAATTGTCCGTACTTCTCAATTTTTATTTCTTTTTTCTCTCTTATACTATTTCTCATTAGATATTAATTAGTTAGTACCATACGTACATATTATAATTAATTATTTTAATTTTAATTAGTTAGAATAATTTTAATAACACCTCACATTAGTTAGTCAATACATACATCAAATTAATTAGTTAATTAATTAGTGACAGTGACATTTCTTTATTTAATATAAGTTATATGTATGATATGACGTTGATTTTATTATAAGATATTACTGACATGACCGCGACACTGTTCTAGATAGAACATCGTAGGCCATACGTCGGGTTTTGTTAAATTTTTGATAATTTGATTAATATTGTTCAAAAAAAATCTATCTAATAGATTTTTTTCCCTCGTCTGACAGGAAATCTGTTACGGTGTTATTTTAAATGACGGCGTCTGCTGGGGTTTAGCCGTGCGCAACGTTTAGGGGTCAATAACATTAATAGAATATGTCGATATTTTACGGTATACTGAACGCGAAATATATGCTAAGATTATGACGCATTCGCGTTGGGAAGGTCACGCTGGGTGACTTGGTTACATTGCCCTTGTTACGCTATCCGTCAAGCAGAGAAGTCGTGTCTTGTATTTCTTCCAAGGAAAGGCCTAGTATATAGCCTATATATGAATCAATGTAGAACTCAGGGTCAGTTCGGATTAATCTAAAGTAGGAGATTATTAAGTAAATTAAATAATGGAAGGAGAATCGTATTATGATTCAATTTGTAGCTGTCAAGAACTCATGCGCTCATTTCTGGCTGTTGACTATAGCAGCGCATGTATATAGCCATGATGTTCATCTGACATATTGTTTTGACACGGACGGACATGAATACTATGCACGTAATTTCTAATGAACTATATATGAATGTATACAAATGTGAACTGTCTTCGTGCGTCAACTTGTAATAAATATTGGACTCGAATCGAAGGCTTACCCACATTCCTTTGATTACGTTTGATTGCTTCAACTTGCATTGTTGATGGTCCTTTGACCTGATGAACTCTTTCTTGTAGGAAGTTTATAGTAATAATGGATCAGTTCGTACGGAACCGAGGTTTGCTTGGACCCAAGTTGTGTAATGATAAATAAGCAAGCATACTAACTAAACTTATAATAATCGAACGAAGGACCCTCCAACACCAGTAAACCACCCACGCAACAATCGGGTGAGGGCGACATAGAGCTGGCCGTGTCCAAAAATACAATTCACTTTGGTATGTTATTGGCTCATGCACACCAATTTTGACGCACTTTTTTTTTTGTCGAGCGCTACTAATTTCGTGAAAGAATATATAAAAAAATAAATAAATAAATAAAACCAAAGTATTTGTTTTATATAACACCCACGCCGCGCAAGTTGCACACCGTGCGTTGTGCGCACTTTTTTTTTGGCGCGAGTTACTATTTTGAGTGAGACTGACCGACGTAACATACATCGGTAATTATGTTAGTTGGGATTCACCAATATCCTTCTGGGTGTTAACTAGGAAATTGCGTCTGGAGTGCATGAATAATGATTTGCCTGAATTACAATTTTAAAAGTACATAAATCTCACAAGATAATATGTTACACTGGAGGCACATACGATGTAGTCATCACTCATCACTGCTCCAGTCGGAGTCTGGGGTCGCTCTGCTGTCGGGTTTCCCGCTCGACTAGTCAGAAATAATCACCAGCTCTTGCTGTAGTGGTTCATGAATATACTATTTTCATTTGTTGAGGTTGCCAGCCATATATATCCACTAGCAAGAAAACATGTTAAATTCACGTTTGTAATAGAAATGTTCACAACTTACCCCACATTTTTTGGGAATACAGAATCTCTTTGCGCAGATTTTCAGATAGACGCGAGCAATTTCGGTGCATATGCTCTGGAATCAATTTCGTCTCAGAAATTCCTCTTATGACGGTGTTCTATGAATCACTTGGCCTGGGAAACTAGTAATTCCTCTTCGACGGGTGTTCTGCGATACACTTGGTCTGGGATATTATTTCTCTTATGATTGATGATCCAATTCCTAGGTTTCCAGTCTTGTATTTATAAAGTCCTGGTCCTGAAGTTTACAGTCTGTCTATTTAAATATGCGGGTTTACTCTTAGGGTTTCAGAGTTGCCCAAATACTGTCGATCTGTCACTTTTGATATAGGAATTCTAAGTTTGATCCTTCTCTTTCTGGCGGCTTGGGAGTTGCTCGTATGACGTTGCGAAGCTGTCTGTTCTATGTTTTTGAGTTCACTAGATTATATCTCTCATTCTCAGTTCAATTACATATATTGTTTCCGCCGAATGTTCCAGTAGAATTCATTGTATATTCCGGCATCTCAAATCAAACCAATCAAATCTCTCTAGCACTGTTTGGGTGGGGAAGTTTTAAATATCCCCTCGCGTGTTTAAAATATTAATTTTAATATCCACGCGTGACCTCTTTATAATAAGACGTAATATTGTTCCGGCTGCACTTATCTGCCTCCCACAATATTGTGACCATGTTGTCCTGGCGTAATATCTTCCGCCAAGATGTCAACCCCGACAGGTTATGGAATTATCGCCTTTATCTGCTTGCCTCCGCCAGACAGATGTCTGGTCAGACAATGTTGTCTTCTTTCATCGTACGCACAATACAAGCTTGTGTCAACACGATCAGCAGCTTTTCACTGGGATCAAATGTGGGACCGACATGTTTCCAAAGGGGGTCAGACGGATTCAAAGAGATACGTCTGATGACTGGGTATTGTTACGATAATACCACAGTTCACCTGGCGGAACGTAAATACGTCTGATGAGTGGTAAACAAGATAAAGACAGTCCTATAACAATTACTCCCATAGGGGAGTGGAGTATTAGAGACTTTCCCTGCTAGATTCAGCATAGAGAGTAAAAAATGGTGCATAAAATATGCCACATAATAATGAATGAAAGGGAAAAAATTATGCCAAATAAAAGCGATGAGTAAGAAGAAGAGAAACATGAAGAAAAACATGATACAGACGGTGTGGACGTGAGATCGCACAACCGTATCGTCACAGACTCCATATCCTAAGATATTTGTAGAATATCCAGCGTTGGACGGTCACATGTCCGTGGGTTTACTGTACACTGGTTTTGGTTCTCGGTGCGACAGTTTTTCTCTCCTCCTTATCTCGTTGGCGAGCGGTGAAATTGCTCGCTTGGCAATGTGTATATTGGTGAACGAACTCACGAACGTCTTCCCATCGTTTGGGCCAGAAGTAAACCTCTTGAAGGTTTCTCATAGTGATACCCAATGGAACATATTCCCCTGATGAGGATATATGAGCCGCTTTCATAACCTGAGGCCGTAGAGGGAGTGGGACGACTAATTGTCGAGCTCCCGCCCTCGTTCGTCGAACTAAAATTCCATCTTCCTTGTGGAATGTTCCAGCTGAAGCATGGGTGGTTTTTTATCCGACTCTGCTCAGAGTATGGCGCAAGGGTAATATCGTCCTTCTGCGCTTGGCGTAAATCTGTTTTACTACACATAAATGTTGAGTTCAGGTACGAGTTATCCAATGTTGACTGTTGGGTACTCTGCTCAAACTCTTTCTGTGCAGTTTAATCCTTCTGGTTGTCCAGATTATGGCGAACAGAGCAATCTTGTACAAATTGTCTAACATCGTGTCGCAAACCTGGCCAGAAATAATTCAAAGAAATATGCCTTACCAGGGCATATGAACCTTTAATGGGATGGGGTAGGGTTAAATGCATTTCTTGCATGAGGCGGGTGCGAATGGGGAGTGGGACAAGTAACTGCCTCTTATTCCCCACCCGTCTATAGACCACACCTTTATCCCTGTAGTATGCTCCCTGAGGAGTATGGGAGTAATTGCCATACAACTTAGAAAAGCAAGGCTGTAAGGTGTTATCGGCCCTTTGTGCCTGCTTCAGCTCCGAAATATTCGGGCTGTTTTAAGATAAGAGCTCAGGGGCCGCTGTGGCGTTTCCTGTGTTCTCGCTCTCTTGTGTCGACTTGGAGTCACGTGAGGGATCTCCAAGAAACACATATTTCCTCCCTAAGATGAGAGGGTAGACTAGTTCGTCTACTACTGCGGCATTGATTTTACCCCGTACATATCGGGTTGAAACATCAATTTCCGAAACTGGAAGAGTCATAGGCTTTATGCTCTTCCGGGGCCCCTGTATGTCTACAGTTTCACCAGTGTACTGGTAGGCCTTTACCAAAGGTGGGGAAACCAAAGCAGAGTATTCGAGACCCGAATCATACAAGCACAGTATGGTTTGGTTACCCACGGTTACTTGCTCAGTAACAGAAGGGTGGCTGGAATTTTGTTCATATGCCTGGGGGGGTCATTATTCCCTATCGGCCCCCTGATCAGGCACGCGACATTATAAGGGCCTGCCTTAGGCCTCTTACAATCCGATGTGAAGTACGTGTCAGATTTGCACGCCTTACAGTATCGTCTTCCGGTTCCCTGGGCTGAATTGCTCTGTTTCTGCCTATGGTGATCCTGTGGTTGTTGTTGCTGTTATGTCGTGTTGTGTGAGGTGTTGGTCGTAAACATGGAGTCAGTGAAGGGGCGCTCCTCTCGTTTGGGGTGACTATCGTGTGGGCGCCTTTTAGTCGGGTTCACTTCCGACTGGGCGCTATGGTACCGATCAGCAAACAGTACCACCTGATCAAGAGTTTCGGCCCCATGCTCCGCCAGGAACCGTCTCATGTCTGGGGTGAACGAGTCCTTAAACTGCTCCACGATAATCATTTCTTGGAGCCCTCCATACGATTCTTCGAAGGCTCTTAGTGGTCCCCACTTCTCCTAGTACATAGTCAGACGTGTAGCAAACTGCTTGTACGACTCGTCTTGTTGCCTCTTGGCTTCCCGGAATTTGCACTGAAAAGTTTGCACATTCAGCCCAAAACGTTGCAGCAGAGCTTTCTTCAATAAATCATAATTGTTGTTATCTTCCGGTGCCATTTTGAGGAAATCGTCGTACGCAGCTCCTCGCAGACTCTGAGATAGCTTCATGTTGTATCTCTCTTATTAGCTCTTTTATAATAGAAGGACTGTCGTTGAAATTAACGTGCCTTCACGCAAGAAAGTAAACGCGCTTTAAAACATTTTTAATGGGTAAGAGGGAAGATCCAAGGCACAAGAAACTTTGTTCTGTGTTATCGAGCGAGAATTGACTCAGATCGTAATTGGCGTACACCAACTAATATTTTTTCCTGTTCGTTGATTGTTCATCACAGTTTGTACAGTCACTTTATTGTGTCCTTTCCTGTCTGGACTTGTCTCCACGATGATCCTTAAGGACCTCGTCATCGTAACGAGAGTTGCACTTCTCTTGTGTCTTATCAAGATCAGATTGAATCAACTGCAGTCGTCTCATCGAAGTTCGGCTGCACTGATCTCCAACGTCTTCTGTCTCTTGCTGTGATGGTAGACTCTGATTGGCTCTTACCTGCCATCTTTTGATATTGTATTTCCCACTTTGTCTGGTACCATGTGTGGCACTCATAGCAAAGAGTTGGTCATATACTATTGATCAGTTGTATTTTTCCTGGTAGGTTCAACCATGCTGGACTGGTCTGCGTGGGTAGGGGTCAGACAAAAGCTGGTACCCTGGTCCTCCAGGTTGGGGGTTTTAGCACAGGGCCGACACCCCTGTCTGTGTAAAAAATTACACACGTTACGGAAACAGCAATAAATGGAAATACTTTGATGCGGGACGGACATCCGGAGTCTCAGGCTCGTATGACTGACAGTGGTGAAAGCCGAAAGGAAGCCACTGGCATGAAAACGGATGCCCAGACCGCAAAACACGAAACCAGAATTGGTTTTTGGAATGTCAGAACTATGAACGAGGCAGGAAAGCTGAGACAGATTACAGCAGAGATGAGGAACTACAAACTACATATCCTGGGAATAAGCGAGAGCAGATGGACAGGGATGGGGAGAATAAAAACAGCTACAGGGGAAACAGTACTTTATTCTGGTAGAGAGGACGGTCAGCACAACGAAGGTGTAGCCATTATCCTTAAGAAAGGAATGGAAAGATCTCTACTGGAATGGAAACCCATTAACAACAGACTAATAAGAGCAAGACTGAGAGGGAGATTCACCAACACCACAATTATACAATGTTATGCACCAACAAATGACAGCGACGAAGAGATTAAGGACGAGTTCTATCAACAGGTACAAAAGGAAATGGAAACTGTACCCAGGTACGATCTTATTATAGTAATGGGAGACCTAAATGCGAAAGTTGGAACACACAATAATTATAACGAAAGAGTAATGGGGAAATGCGGCAGTGGAACAGTAAATGAGAATGGGGACAAATTAATAAGCTTCTGCAGTATTAACAACCTGGTCATCGGAGGAACACTTTTTCAACACAAAGAAGTGCACAAGTTAACATGGGAATCACCAAACGGACGAGACAAAAACCAGATAGATCACATAATGATCAATGGCAGATGGAGACATGCACTACAAGACGTGAAAGTAAGAAGAGGCGCAGATGTGGGAAGTGATCATCACCTAGTAGTAGCAAGACTGAAGGTGAAACTCAGAGCTGCTGGACCAGTTGCAGTCAAACAGAAAAGATACAACATCACGAAACTTAAGGACCCCCTCACCAGAAAAGCGTTTGTGGTCGACGTAAAGAGACGATATCTGATTACCAAAAGCCAGGAAAGAACAGAGACCGATGATGTGGACCAGAAATTCAACACCATCTCAACAATATATAAAGAAAGCAGCAAGTCATGCTTGGGATTCCAGGAAAGAAAGAGCCAAGACTGGATAACACCAGAAACGCTAAACACCATAGCGAAGAGAAAGGAAATGAAAAGGAAGAAAACAGAAGCTAAGTCTCCCAGGTTAAAGGCAATATATAGTGAACA
The DNA here is from genome assembly GCA_024509875.1 of Oreohelix idahoensis. Taxonomy (NCBI): domain Eukaryota; kingdom Metazoa; phylum Mollusca; class Gastropoda; order Stylommatophora; family Oreohelicidae; genus Oreohelix; species Oreohelix idahoensis. Next base: position 50,579 of record JAMPIV010000015.1, on the reverse strand, counting down.
GTACAGTCAGCTGGACAAGGAAGTAAAACGTCAAACCCGTGCTAACAAAAGGACATTTCTGGATGACCTTGCAAGACAGGCAGAAGAGGCAGCACTGAGAAATGAACAAAGCACAGTTTATAAAATAACTAAAGCTATCAGTGGAAAACGAGGTGCAAACAACATAACGTTAGTAAGAGACAAGCAAGGAAATCTCATCACCACAGCACAGGGGCAGGAAACAAGGTGGGCAGAGCACTTCAGAGAAACACTGAATAAGGAACCACCAGAGACTCAGCTGAATGTTCCTGAGGCTGAAAGTGACTTAGACGTAAATACAGACATTCCACGAAAAGAAGAAATTATCACAGCTATCAAAGGGCTAAAAAATGGAAAAGCGCCTGGTCACGACAATCTGAATGCTGAGCTATTCAAGACAGACCCTGAACTAGCAGCAGAACTATTAGAACCACTATTTGCACAAGTCTGGGAAACTGAGACAACACCAACAGAGTGGAGTAAAGGAACAATTGTCAAATTGCCCAAGAAGGGCGACCTTGCAGACTGCAACAACTGGAGAGGAATTACCCTCCTCTCAGTTCCCAGCAAAATACTAGGCAGGATAATCATCCAGAGAATTTCAAAAGCAGTTGACCATAAACTGAGGAAAGAACAAGCGGGCTTCAGAAAGAACAGAAGATGTGCAGATCATATATTTGCCCTCAGGAACATTATAGAGCAGTGCTCAGAATGGCAGAGACAGCTGTACATTAACTTTGTTGATTTTGAAAAGGCTTTCGACAGCATACACAGGGACAGCCTATGGAAAATTCTGAGGGCTTATGGAATTCCCAGCCGCATTGTTTCCATTATAAAAAGCCTCTATTCTAACTTTACGTGCAGTGTTGGATCGAATAATGTAACTTTCGAAGTGAAAACAGGAGTACGACAGGGATGCCCCTTATCAACAACATTATTTTTGACAGTCATAGATTGGGTGATGCGCCAGACAACAGAGGGCAGTCCAAGGGGAATTAGATGGACAACGTTTTCTACACTGGAAGATTTGGAATATGCAGATGACATTGCACTGCTCGCGCATTCACACCAACACATTCAAGACAAAACTGATAGACTGAATAAGTATGGCCAGCAGGTTGGCCTGAACATCAATCTGAAGAAGACAGAGGTCATGACACTAAATGTGGGCAATCCTGAGCCAATAACAGTAAGGAACCAGAAGTTAGAACAGACAGACACATTTACTTACCTAGGAAGCATAGTAACACCTGACGGCGGAACAAGCAAGGACATTAACAACAGAATGAATAAAGCGAGAACAGCCTTTGCTATTCTCAACAACATTTGGAAGTCTTCCCAGTACAGCACAAACACCAAATTAAGACTGTATGAGAGGTGCGTACTTTCTGTGCTTCTCTATGGTGCGGAATGTTGGAGAGTAACAGAGAAGGAAATGTCGAAACTGTCCTCCTTCCACACAATCTGCCTAAGGAAAATTCTCCGAATCTTTTGGCCAAACACCATCAGCAACCAAGAACTACTTATTCGGAGTAACCAGGAGGACTGTCGTGGAATATTCTAATCCACATATATAAATTATCAGGTAAATATAAAGCCTAACAAATACATTTAATAAAGAAAAGAGCAATGGTAAAAGAACAGTGCTGTCACAATGACTGTACTCGAAATCCCCTTGTTTTCTACTTCGTCTGCAAATTGTAACGCTTTCACGTTGATAGTAAAAGCCTACTGTGTCGCTGCACGCTTTCTTCAATGAAACGTGTACTGTATTTCTTGGAAAAACCTTGAGATACGCAAGATGAACAATGACCTAGATTTAATATTTCATTCATTCCATACACGGCGTAACTAAAAGACAGATAAAGCAGGAGAGAGAGAGGGGCGAATGAAGGCAGGAAGCACGCAATACTAAACACGCGTCGCGCGATACACAATTGCTGCCGTCACGCGTGTAAGGCCACATGCACTAACTTTTTTTTCAGACGGACAGTGATAAAAACACTAACCTTCCCAGAGTTAGGTTTTAAAAAACCTGGAAAACGCTTATTAGGAAAGATGACATTAGATGGGTTTACGTTTGAAAACATGACAGTACCCAGACACCACATGGGGATGGAAGTGAACAGGAGGTGGTAGAAAATACATATTTTGAACGCAGCCACTTAGCTCTTTTAAATTTGTATATTTGGGTTCCTTAGGGCTTGCTGACAAAGAATATGTAAAACGTTACGCAAATAGTCTAGGAATTACCAAGTTATGGCTAAAATAAAATAGTGGGGGTGCCTGACAGCATGAAATCATTTCTGCTCATAAAATTTTTTTATAACGTGTTTGAAAAAACATTACGTTACGGAAATAGCCTACCATGTTAACTCCTATTTGATTGGAGCGCAACAAATGTAAGACTAAACACGATTGGTCGGGCTATAAATACTATCTTGTGTTGTCAGGGGAAACGTGAAAAGGTGTACTTTTTTGAAAAGATGTGTAGACATGGTTTGATTGGGTAGAGCTGCGAATATACTCAATTCAGAGCGTCTGTTCATTGCCACATCTTGTAATAAACCTACTAAGAAGCAGTGCGTTGAGCACCAGTGTATATTTTTATAAAATAAAGCCTGGGACATCGGCAGATCGGAGTTGTGCTATATTCATTGCCAGTCAACGAAACTGTTTATTATTTCTATGAATTGTGGTAAGCTTGAAATATTCAATATCTTTTAATGAAAATTGAATGTAAATTGATAATTTATGTCTGTATATATGTGTAGTTCAGTAGCGAACATGATGTAAAGCCTATAGTGCTCCAGCCTGAACAGAAGGTGTCGGAGGAAAGTAAAACTGCATGGAATGGCCAAACAGTACACTGACACCTAGATTATTGACTAGAAAGAAATAATGCTGGAATTGCAGAGGCGTAGTAACCATTAGGGAGGGAAATACTGGTATAAAGTATTTCAGATGAAGCTGACAGTTGGCCTAACGCTCTGAACTCAATGTTTGTGATGTATTGTGCTCAGTGTAGAAATAAAGTATAAATTGGTTATGAAGTAGGAGGTACAACCTTCTTGTTTCAGGGACCGTGGTCTTAAAGTTATTGAGCAGCACCTGGTCAGAGCTTTGCTGAAGCCAGAGGCGGACAGCATACTCCTTGGTCCATATAGCAACCAGTGGGGTGGCTCCAGAACTCATTAAAGTAATCGAGCAGAGGAGTCTTTTACTGCAGTCATCATGAAAGATAAGAGAGTGTGGCCATGGAGCTCAACATTATGTACCCCCATCTTAAAATGACATTGTAAACTAAAATTAAGAGGGGAATTTAATTGTTTTAATACCAGGAACTGAGAACATCTCCAATACTAGTTCCAATAGAAACAAACTATTGAAGTCATGATGACAAATACCAACAGAGCTTGAACAAAACACAACCAGTATTACCTCATATTACTACTACACAACGGACACACATAGGATACTATTAATAATATATGTCACTACAAGATTCATATTAATAAATTCTGTACATATAACTTGTAATTAAAATTGATTGTGATTCCTGGTTCCCTTTGTATTTGAATCAGGACACATATACATTCATGACAGCACTGAATACATATTGTTATTTGAAAAGTTATCAGTGACTCCTTTAAGATATCCTCGTAGAGTGTTTTATGTATGTGAGTGTCACAGTGTTGTCAAGTGTGGTGGAATAAATTAAATTGTTTATCTGTCTGTTGTTGTTATGACTTACACTTCATCATACACATACCCTAGACATATAACGTAGTCATCACACTATTCCAGAATAATTCTGACTGAGGTATACATATGTGGCAGCAAGTAAGGTTATCTATAATACACTACTCTTATTAGATATAGATACCTTCACAGCTGATCTCAGTCAGTACACTAAGTCCCCTATAAATATTTATAACATCCCACTTTACCACAAGGACATGCACACCATCATAGCTGGCAGACGCTGGAGTTGGGTTGGCCATGTCCTCAGAAGGGACCCTGATACCATCGCAAGAACAGCTATGCTATGGACCCCCGAGGGAAAGCGAAAGAGAGGCCGACCAAAAACAACTTGGCGGAGAACTGTGGAAGCTGAGATGCAAAGAATGAACCACAGTTGGGGCACTGTACGAAGGATGGCCGCCGACCGAGCAAAGTGGAATCAATTTGTTGCTGCCCTACAAGACGCCACCAGGCGTGATGGCCGCTGACTGCTTTGACGGTTGGCGGTTATGGATCGAAGAAAGAAGAAGTTGTATTTTAGCTTCTATACTAATATTTGGGCGTTTGAGTATGATGTGTGATGTTTGCTCAAGTTGGACTATGATTTTATTCCTCTGTATCATACTTAATGACCAATAGTGAGCATGTTTTTGTTTTAATATATGGCATCCAAGCGAATATTTGACAAAACACCAATAGCTTGTACATTATTACTCTTCAGCTCCCCAGGGAGCATATAGTTTAGAAGCCACTTCAGTTATAACTGACTGAGAATGTGCCCCTGGTGTGATAGCTATCAGTTGTTTTTTATTTTATTTCCGATGTACTTTTCGGCATGTTCTTTTCTCTTCTGCTTGTTGTAAGAGCTTTTTTCGCCTAATCTGATGTGGCGCCGTAAGGAGCATCGCCACTTGATGCAATCGACAGCTTCATCCTACCAGGTCGCTGGATTTATGTCCAATGCCTTCTTGTCTCTCTTGCATACATCTTTGAACCTCAGCTGCGGTCGCTCAACAGTTATTTTGCCATCTGTCTGTTGGCCGTAGAAAATATCTTTGGGGATGCGACCATCTTCCATGCGGCAGACATGGCTAAGCCAGCGTAGTCTGCGTGTCTAAGCAGTGTACACTTGCTTTGAAGACCAGCACATGACAGGACCTTGACATTTGTCACTTTGTCCTTCCAAGAAATACCAAGGACGTGGCGTAAACACCGTAGATGGAAAGTACTGAGCCTTTTTTTTTTGTCTTGCTTTGCATAGGTTGTGTTCGTGCGGTGAATGAAAACCAAAATAAAGGCAAAGTCTTCCAAATTGGACTTCCAGTTTAGTGCGGTGCAAAAGTTGTTGCTCACAGGGTGTGAGGGTTGAGTGATATAAAACAACCAAGATAATGAATTACTAAGAGACCTCGATCTTAGTTTTCACCTCCACTTTTGTCTGTGTTGTAGTTACTGTGACGAGATGGATTTTGGGGCGACCTCTTCTCGATCTCTCTTTCACTACAGCAGTAATCAGTTACACTGTTTTACTGACTAATTGCGTGCTTTTCCAGGGTCAGCACTTTTTCTTTCTCTGCACTGTAGCAGATATCTTGTATTTTCCTTCTTACACCCCTCTCAGAGATAAGTCGTCATGTCTGTTTGTTATCCATTTCTCCCTGCTTTACAAGGAGCGGCTGAGATAATATTAACGACAACCATGTTGGCTAATAGCGGGTGCAGCCAACATTAGACTACAGATTAGCCCTACAAATCGCCAGCGTATTTGCTTACTCGCTGATAAGGCCAGACTGCGCTCGTCGCAAAGCTAGTAATACGGGAAGACACCTTATGGACAGACAGGACTGACAAGATTACTTTGGATAAGGTAATAAGATGTTACATCCTACAGACATTGCTGAGAGAGTTTACCGATGTGTTTGTGAGTTGGTACACAAGACATCGGATGTTTTATTGCCATATATGGGAGACGTGACCTTTGCATCACGCGCAAAATTATTCCATGTCAAAATATTTTGAAATTACCCCACCCAACAAGCATGTTTGAAATTATTGGAGCCCTGAGTAGCTTCATAACAAACAGATGCGGGGGTAGGACCGGCAATATAACCGGACCTTTTCGCAGTTTTAATTCACTGTGAGACTCTGCATGCCAAAGACGACACAACCGGACCTTGCCAGAAGTTAGAATTCAGAATTTTCATTCATCAGGTCGGACCATTTCTTGAAGAGTCTTGACGGACTTACAAAACAGTCCAGGAAATCTATATCATTTTAACAAGGAAACTGGGACTGAGGAAACTGAGAACACACGGAGTCATAGAGGGAATTATCTTATAAAAGTAACGACCCTGTTACGGTATATGATATTAACGCCGTCTGCTAAAGGTTATCAGACGTGCAATTGTAAAGGTTAAGGCATTTAATATATTGCGATAGATGTTTCAATTATTGAACGCTCCATACACGATCGATTATGACGTGTATAGCGTTGTTTGGGTCACAGTCGGTAACTAAGAAACGCTACCCTTTGTTACTTGACCGCCAAGCTGAATAGCTGCGTTTTTCTAACCTTCCAATTCAATGGCATGATATAGCCATATATATGCATTTTTTGATGGACCAGGGTCAGTCCTAGAACTCTATATGAGAGGAAAATTTATGGAGGTTAGTAATTAACTAGAATCCTCAGAAGGATGAGAATAATCGTCAAATTCATATGAAATATTCAGACTCGCAGTCTCACTGTCGGCAGGTAGCCATGTCTATCTGCTCGTGCATATAGCTGTGATGTTCTGACGACAATACTGCATTGTATCCTTAAACGGACATTGACACATAACCAGCAGTCTACGTTATTGATTAATTTATGCATGACTTATATGGACTTATGCTCTACTCCTATTTGAAATGATCATCCTGTGTGTACAACTGTGAATTAAATGTATGGACTCAATGAAATGACTTATCAAATCAATCGTATTCCAAGGTTCAAGTATTGTTCGGAATCTTCCACCCCCGCATTCGCTTAATCTTCCATCGAAGGCACGATGCACTATCACTGAATGAAAAAACTAACATATCAAAGAAAAAACAATGGCCAGAAATTTATAATTGTTTTATTCATATCACATGGAACATTGTTCAGAGCAAACCACCTTGCAACAGTGGTGCCCGGTATGTGGGGGACGAAAAACAACCAAAAACCAAAAATTTTTTCATGACTTTCGAATGAATTATTTACTTTCGATAAACAATCACGTGATTTCATAAATATGACGTGGCACGCGTAACTACGAAGGTCAACCTGACGTCACAACATCGTGCGTACATGCTAACGCTCAAGGGACAAAGTCAGCGCATTCCAGTTTTGATGAAAAATACAAGATCACAATAGACCAAACGATGGAAAAGTCGTTATCTGCCAACGAGGAGCAAGCAGTTCTAGACACTGGTCTAGTCCGTTGGTGAAGATCGCATCGGGCGACGCGTTAAAAGATAAGTCTAAATTTGTGACTGTTGTCATTGAGATAACACAGTACTAAGTCCATTTCGTCTGACAGGCATGTCTATTCTATTTTTCATGTATCTATGTTATATCTGTTTTCACCATTTGTGTTGTTCCTGCTTCGTGGGATGGTTGGGAGGAGAATAGAAACCAATTTTCATGGCTCCCTGGATGTCCAAATTGGTTTTAATCGCACTATAGGGCCGTCAGTTAATGGCACTTAACGAAGGATCCATCGACGACTTTCCGATGATTTCATCCGTTCGTATCTGCTATTAATTAACCTTGCATGTTAGATGTCTAGTCTAGTAATAACCAGTGTATTATAGTGTATTCAGTTCCAATTTTTATTCATTTCTGTAATTTGTTCGTAACTATTGCGTATTTTCTCTCCATCTTGCTATAATTTATTTGAATTGTTAATATATGTCCGTTCATGAGTCCTATGACGTCATTACTTTTTTCAGTCAATTTTTTTTCTTGTGTTCTGTCATAGATTGAGTTCAATCTCGCCTCAGGTCAATCCGTGACCTTCCTTCTTGCTTACGGTACTTCCGCTTCTTATACTTAGTTTGTAAATTCATTTTTAATTGTGAAAATGTCTTGTTTGCGTCTTAACATTGTTTGTACCCTTTAGTTGCATCATTGTTTTGTTTGTCCTCATGATATATATTAAATACTACATTAATAATATGATATTATATGCAATAATACACTTGTAATTTAATTTAATTAATTTTTTCTGATATTTAAGGTTAATATGGGACATTGCATAATTATGCAGTGATAGTCCAAGAAAGTAGCACTACAATTTATAAGAGATGCCTAGGGCATAATAATATAATATATATATTGACCAAATAAAATAATCTTATAGTCTACCTTTGAGGTAATAGACCCATTGTATATTATTTAATATACTTTTCTGGTACTAAGAGAGTGACTTAGTACATTCAACAATATAATTACTAGGAATCATACCCAACATTATTGGATATTAAGATTAATTGTGTGAAGTAATTACATAATAGTTAACAGATATCATAACTATTTATGATATAGTATTATTTAGATACAATATTGTTACAAAATATTGTCTATTAGTTGAACTTAGACATTAAGTTCAGTACTATTGTGATTATTTTAAGTAAGTATAATAATTACTCTGAAGCTACTATTGACTATTTTAATCAGTAATTATCAATAATTACTTACAGATAAAAGTCAAAATGCTTACTATAGACCATTTCGTTAAAATTGGTAGGGAATATGGTTATAAATCTCAAGAACTTCGTCAGTTTGCTGAGGCAGAACTGGAAAAACATGAAAGAAAAGAAGCAGAGAAAAAAGCTGCATTAAAGAAAGAGGAAGAGGAACAAAAGGCTGCATTAAAGAAAGAGGAAGAGGAACAAAAGGCTGCATTAAAGAAAGAGGAAGCAGAACGTGAGATGAAGCAAATTGACAAGGAAAATAGATTGAGAGAGATTGCTCAACGTGAAAGAGAAGAGCAAAGAGCAATCGCCAGACAGGAAGAAGAGAATAAATTGAAACGAGAGGAAATTATTTTACAACAAGAAATGGAATTGGCGCGTATTAAATTGGAGACAGCAAGATTACAAGCACAAAGTGCTGATGCATACCAGAATAATAACGCACAAAATGGATCATCATCCAGCCAAACTAAACATTTCTACAACTTTAAATTACCCACTCTCAACTTGAACGTGGACGACCTTTCATCGTTCCTGTCACGTTTTGAACAGACTTGCAAAACTAACCATTTGCCTGAAGAGTCATGGGTACTCAAGTTAAATGAATTCTTGGTTGGAGAACCATTGACGGCTTCTCAAAATGCTGACCCATCAATAGCAAATAACTACGGTGCTATTAAGTCCTTGCTTTTACGAAGGTTTCACCTGGACGAGGAACACTGTAGGTTGAAATTTAAGGGAATTTTACCTGAATCTCCAAAAGATTTTGCAGGATTCATTGCGAACATACGCAATACATTTAATAGATGGGTTGAACTGGCAGAAGTCAACAAATCATACGACAAATTAGTTGATTTACTACTACGGGATAAGGTATTATCTTCGGTTAGCCAGCCATTTTTTGCATATCTGCAGGAGCGTAAACCAGGTACTATGGACGAGTTAGAAAAAATTTCTTTAAACTACTGTTCGGCACATCCGAATGCAACCATTTCTAACTCCTCATTAAGAGAACCTCTACCTGTGGCGTCTAATATGGCCTACAATCATAATAACAAACAAAGACATCACAGTGTAGACAGAAGCAGGTTCCAAAGAAATCACAATGTTAACTTTCAGAAGGGACATAATAATGATTTCAACAATAAAAATGAGTTCAACAGAGGTAGATCACGAGATAGAAATTATTCACCTCAAACAAACTACCACAATGGTCAACATAACAATAATTATAATCGATCACATACTCCCAATAATAATAGTAACTGGAATGGTAATAATCATGGCTCGAGACATCAAGATAATAGTTACTATAGAGGACGACGAGATAATTCTAACAATTATACTCGGAATCGATCTCATTCTCGGGGATCATCTCATTACAACCATAATACAGGGGCGGCAGTTACAAATAATACTACCCCTATAGCTCAGGTCCCACTTGACAATAATACAACACAGTCTTCTGCTGCATGTTTTGCTATTAATTATAATGTGGCAAATAGTTGCCAAGATTGTAATACTATTTTTCAGAAGGCCAAGGAAACGGTGCTGAATTGTGGACACCTTCGTACAGCAGTTGGTCTTTCAGCGAACGATGGCAAGGGTACCCTGATGTTCAATAGAGGATTAGTCAATGGTACGGTGGTCTCAGTTTTAAAAGACTCTGGATCAACAACCATTGGAGTTCGGCAGTCTTTGGTACATCCTAGCTATGCAACAGGGGACTATGTCCGTTGCATGACCTTCGGGGGTACTATTGAGTACTACCCCACTGCCATAGTACATGTTAATACACCATTTTTTTCAGGTAATGTCAAGGTGTGCATGCTACAGAATCCATCAGCTGATCTTACATTAGGACGCATACATGGGAGTAAAGATTGCACTCCTAAAGAAATTAATGATTGGGAGAAAAAAAATTTGCATTCTTTTAGCAACGCTAACGCTGTTGTTGATATGGCTACACTTCGTGCCAACAACATAAATACATGTGGCACAGCAGTTTCCAACTTCACTCTCAGTACTATCCTGGAAATTGATGAAGATGATAGATCTATTGGACAACATACTAAGGATATAACTGATCCTAATAAAACTGTTGACGTTGTCAACATTGACAAAAACATTATGAGGAAGAATAATAGGTTAAATAATAATGCTGGACTTAAAAGGAAACATAAAGTTAACACAAATAATTATGATGAAAAAGTTTTTACTTTGCCCAGCAAAGACATGACTACGACATGTAGGAAACTTAATACCTTTGGTGATGATAGGTATCATCCTCAGTCCAGTCAGGATGATACGACATCCAACAGAAAGACAATGTCGGTGTTGAAAGGGAAGGTTAATTCTTTGACAAAGAATACATATCATCATTGTCCACTATTTCGTGACAATGATACTACATATATTGGGAAAAGTGCGTATTCTCGCACAGTGTTAGTGCGAAATCTGCCGCAGGATACTACCTGGCAGGCACTTAGAATTTTTTTTGGTTATACAGCAAACGTTAAGTTTGTTCGTCTTCTGCCATCATGCAATGGGCAGAATAGACAGGCGATGGTTACATTTCGTAACAATCGAGACGCTCGTTGGGTAATCGAGCGTGATAATGGTGTTTATTTTCATCACCGTTATCTAAAGTTACAATTAGTACATGATTCTGCGCCACGCAGATAATGGTGTACGCTCACCCTTTTGTCTTATTTCTTGATGACTCAGCTCTAGTCAGTCATCATTTCTTTTCCTTATTGGTCATTTATTCTTATACGTCTTAGATATCAAGGGACACAAAAAGATATTTCATATTAACATGCTCAAGCAATTTCATACACGTCCTGAACACTTACAGTCAATTTTTCATGAACTAGATGACAACACAGTATCTACTTGTTATTATTCTAACTTATCTGTCATCCAGGAAGAAGAATCTTCTTTTCCTGAGGTACAGTTACCGTTACCGGTACCAGTAGTTCAACCTACTGAATCTTGGCGGGATGTAACCATCTCTTCAACGGTTACACCGCAACAGCGTCTACAGATTGCTAATCTATTACAATCTTATCCAGATGTATTGACCGACGTCCCGGGTCGCACATCGGCTATCAGTCATGACATTACTCTCAATGATGATACACCTATTCGTGTACATCCCTATTCTGTTCCTTTACATTTCCTTGCTAAAACTACTAAGGAACTTGAACAGATGTTGTCTCTGGGAATCATTGAGACTAGTAATTCGCCATTCTCTTCTCCATTAGTGATTGTCCGGAAGAAGGACAATAACATCAGACTATGTGTTGATTATAGAAAATTAAATGCTAAGACTATAGTTGACAGCGAACCACATCCACTTATCGACGACTTACTGCCACGTCTATCCAACGCAACTATATTTAGTAAGATAGACTTAACTAAAGGTTATTGACAGATACCACTGACCGAAAAGGCTAAGTACTACACCGCATTTTCCACTCCACAAGGTCTATACCAGTGGAATGTGATGCCTTTTGGGCTTGTTAATGCGCCAGCTACCTTCATTCGCCTGATGCGACAAATTTTATCAGGTAGACCAGACGTTATTACATATATTGACGACATATGCTTGTTTAGTTCGTCGTTTGAGGAACATGTTTTGGGACATATCATTGGATCGGGATATATCCGAACGTTACCTAGTACAGTCTCCAAAATTCTAAACATAGCAGTTCCTCAGACGAAGAAACAGGTCAGGAGTTTGTTAGGACTTGTTCAATATTATAGTAGATTCATACCAAACTTGTCATCCATCACGGCTGTATTGTCTTCATTGTTAAAAAAAGACATGCCGGTGAAGGTGACATGGACTGGTACATGCAATGAAACTTTCAACAAAATTATAAATTTGTTCTCGCATGAACCAATTTTAAGACTTCCCGATGCTTCCAAAAGATTTTTCTTACGAACAGATGCTAGTAACTACGGCATTGGTGCATGCCTGCTTCAGAGCCATGATGGCATTCTACATCCTACCTTATACATTTCAAGAAAGCTAAAGCCTGCAGAAACAAAGTATTCAACAGTTGACAAGGAACTGTTATCCGTTATATGGGCAATAACTAAACTTGAAAAGTTCTTACTTGGTGCTCCCTTCACCATACAGACGGACCAACGTGCTGTAGCATCGTTGCGTCGATCTAACCATAAAAGCCAAAAACTCGCCAGATATGCAATCATCCTACAGCCATTTGAATTCTCCATTGAACATATTCCTGGCACTGAAAACATTGTGGCGGATGCGTTGTCACGTAATCCTATTGACGACGAATAATCAACATTAACATTCCTAAAACATATCAACTATAAAGGAACTAACCTTACCTTCAATTTAAACTTTATAAACACTGTATGCATCACAGAATTGAACTAAAAGACAATCGGGGTATACATGTTGACATTGGAACTTCGTCTAACGTCCATACACGATATATGAATATTCGTTGAACAATCATGGAACAATATCTGACGACAAGTCGAACTTATTATCCTATGTGCACTTAATTCTTAGATGCTGGGATAAATGACATTTCTTTCCAACGTAAACGTTTGAACATTTTTGCCTAAAAGAATTCATCAGGATCAAGACTACGGATGGATCATCATATCCTATACTAATTAATTAGTTAACTTAACTTCTTAATTGAATTATTATCAATAAAATGAAATGTGAGAAAAAAAAATGAAATGAAGGAACAAAAAAAAAAGAGAACGAAATATAAAAAGAAGAAATTATGAAAAGAGAAAATAAATCTCACACAAGTATTAGATTAATATTTTTTTAAATGTACCTATACATTATTTAGTTAGTTAAATTAGATAGTTATTATTCACTAACACTTAACACACACAATTAAGTTAAACTTATATTCGAATTTCTTTCTATTTCTTCTCACTTATTTTGTTTTTTTCTTCTCTCATAACATCGCGTTACATTAGAATCTTAATAATTTATCTCTTAATTTAATTAATTAATTTAATTTTAATTAGTCAAATTAATTCCTATATGACATACTAATACGACAGACCTTACTTTAATTTAATTCTATCATTCACTGTTAACATTGGACATTTTATTTAGTTGATATAATAATATGTATAATTGATATATAATGTGATTAATGTTAGATGACTATGACAAATAGTTAGTTGACATGACCGCAACACGGTTCTACTCAGAACATCGTCGGCCATATGTCACAATTGTGTTAAATTTTTTTTGAAAAATTGTTAAGTCGGATAGATCTTGAAAAAAAATCTATCGATTTTTTTTTCCCGGTGTACAGGGAATTGTTACGGTATATGATATTAACGCCGTCTGCTAAAGGTTATCAGACGTGCAATTGTAAAGGTTAAGGCATTTAATATATTGCGATAGATGTTTCAATTATTGAACGCTCCATACACGATCGATTATGACGTGTATAGCGTTGTTTGGGTCACAGTCGGTAACTAAGAAACGCTACCCTTTGTTACTTGACCGCCAAGCTGAATAGCTGCGTTTTTCTAACCTTCCAATTCAATGGCATGATATAGCCATATATATGCATTTTTTGATGGACCAGGGTCAGTCCTAGAACTCTATATGAGAGGAAAATTTATGGAGGTTAGTAATTAACTAGAATCCTCAGAAGGATGAGAATAATCGTCAAATTCATATGAAATATTCAGACTCGCAGTCTCACTGTCGGCAGGTAGCCATGTCTATCTGCTCGTGCATATAGCTGTGATGTTCTGACGACAATACTGCATTGTATCCTTAAACGGACATTGACACATAACCAGCAGTCTACGTTATTGATTAATTTATGCATGACTTATATGGACTTATGCTCTACTCCTATTTGAAATGATCATCCTGTGTGTACAACTGTGAATTAAATGTATGGACTCAATGAAATGACTTATCAAATCAATCGTATTCCAAGGTTCAAGTATTGTTCGGAATCTTCCACCCCCGCATTCGCTTAATCTTCCATCGAAGGCACGATGCACTATCACTGAATGAAAAAAACTAACATATCAAAGAAAAAACAATGGCCAGAAATTTATAATTGTTTTATTCATATCACATGGAACATTGTTCAGAGCAAACCACCTTGCAACAGACCCCCAAGAACACGTGTAAGAGGCCGATTCAAATGCCTTAACTTTATTCATCTGAGCAAAAAGTATGTGAGCCAGGATTGGCGTAAGTTGTCATTTTACATTCTATATTTTTCATTACTAACATGTGAACTTCTTCTTTGATCCATATCTGCCAACCGTCACAAAGCAACCAGTGGCCATCACGCCTGGTGGCGTCTTGTAGGGCAACAACAAATTGATTCCACTTTGCTCGGTCGGCGGCCATCCTTCGTACAGTGCCTTAACTCTGGTTCATACTTTGCATCTCGGTTTCCACATTTCTCCGCCAAGTTGTTTTTCGTCGGCCTCTCTTTCGCTTTCCCTCGGGGGTCCATAGCATAGCTGTTCTTGTGATGGTATCAGGGTCCCTTCTGAGGACGTGGCCAACCCAACTACAGCGTCTACCAGCTATGATGGTGTGCATGCCCTCCTGGTTACTCCGAATAAGTAGTTCTTGGTTGCTGATGGTATTCGGCCAGAAGATTCGCAGAGTTTTCCGTAGGCAGGTTGTGTGGAAGGAGGACAGTTTCGACATTTCCTTCTCTGTTACTGTCCAGCATTCCTCACCATAGAGAAGCACAGAAAGTACACAGCTCTCATACAGTCTTAATTTGGTGTTTGTGCTGTACAGGGAAGACTTCCAAATGTTGTTTAGAGTAGCAAAGGCTGTTCTCGCTTTATTAATTCTGTTGTTAATGTCCTTGCTTGTTCCGCCGTCAGGTGTTACTATGCATCCTAGGTAAGTAAATGTGTCTGTCTATTCTAACTTCTGGTTCCTTATTGTTATTGGCTCAGGATTGCCCCCATTATTTAATGTCATGACCTCTGTCTTCTTCAAATTGATGTTCAGACCAACCTGCTGGCCATACTTATTCAGTCTATTAATTGTTTCTTGGATATGTTGATGTGAATGCGCGAGTTGTGCAATGTCATCTGCATATTCCAGGTCTTCCAGTGTAGAAAACGTTGTCCATCTAATTCCTCTTGGACTGCCCTCTGTTGTCTGGCGCATCACTCAATCTATGGCTGTCAAAAATGTTGATAAGGTGCATCCCTGTCGTACTCCTGTTTTCACTTCGAAAGTTAGATTACTCAATCCAACACTGCATGTAAAGTTAGAATAGAGGCTTTTTATGATGGAAACAATGCAGCTGGGAATTCCGTAAGCCCTCAGTATTTTCCATAGGTTGTCCCTGTGTATGTTGTCGAAAGCCTTTTCAAAATCAACAAAGTTAATGTATAGCTGTCTCTGCCATTCTGAGCACTGCTCTATAATGTTCCTGAGGGTGAATATATGATCTGCACATCTTCTGTTCTTTCTAAAACCCGCTTGTTCTTTCCTCAGTTTATGGTCAACTGCTTTTGAAATTCTCTGGATGATTATCCTGCCTAGTATTTTACTGGGAACTGAGAGGAGAGTAATTCCTCTCCAGTTGTTGTAGTCTGCAAGGTCGACCTTCTTGGGCAATTTCTTCTTCTTCCTCGTTCGTCCTGAAAAGGACGTTGGTTGCGTTGTGTCTGTTTACGCCGGAGCTGTGATATCTGCACCATTCGGTAGACACATCCGACTTCAGCACGGCATTTTTGGGGACCGGGTTTGCCTTCCCTCTGCGATCCCTACTCGCTCAGCCAGACTGCAGTGATGCAGCCTGTTTCCAGGACCACCACGTGGAGGTAGAGTAGTGTCTTGGTCAGCTCTGGTTCGCTGACCCTGATGCAAGCAGTCAAGCTATGGGTCGCTGACTGCATTCTCTATTGAATCATCTTTGGGTCCCTTTGGGCAATTTGACAATTATTCCTTTACGCCACTCTGTTGGTGTTGTCTCAGTTTCCCAGACTTGTGCAAATAGTGGTTCTAATAGTTCTGCTGCTAGTTCAGGGTCTGCCTTGAATAACTCAGCATTTAGATTGTCGTGACCAAGCGCGTTTCCATTTTTTTAAAACCCTTTGATAGCTGTGATGATTTCTTCTTGTTGTGGAATGTCTGTTATTACGTCCAAGTCGCTTTCAGCCTCAGGAACATTCAGCTGAGTCTCTGGTGGTTCCTTATTCAGTGTTCCTCTGAAGTGCTCTGCCCATCTTGTTTCCTGCCCCTGTGCTGTGGTGATGAGATTTCCTTGCTTGTCTCTTACTAACGTTATGTTGTTTGCACCTCGCTTTCCACTGATAGTTTTAGTTATTTTATAAACTGTGCTTTGTTCATTTCTCAGTGCTACCCTTTCTGCCTGTCTTGCAAGGTCATCCAGAAATGTCCTTTTGTTGGCACGGGTTTGACGTTTTACTTCCTTGTTCAGCTGACTACTGTTCACTATATATTGCCTTGAACCTGGGAGACTTAGCTTATGTTTTCTTTTTTTTCATTTATTTTCTCTTCGCTATGGTATTTAGCGTTTCTGGTGTTATCCAGTCTTGGCTCTTTCTTTCCAGGAATCCCAAGCATGACTCGCTGCTTTCCTTGTATATCGTTGAGATGGTGTTGAATTTCTGGTGGACATCATCGGTGTCTGTTCCTTCCTGGCTTTTGTCAATCTGATGTCGTCTCTTTACGTCGACCACGAAAGCTTTTCTGGTGAGGGGGTCCTTAAGTTTCGTGATGTTATATCTTTTCTGTTTGACTGCAACTGGTCTAGCAGCTCTGAGTTTCACCTCCAGTCTTGCTACTACTAGGTGATGATCACCACCTAGTAATTGTGAACTAATATGTATATATTACCATGTGAATATTAATGTGTGAAAATCGCTAGTGGATGTCCAAGTCATTTGATGCTGGCAACCTCAGCCTATAGAATGATGGTTTCATGAACCACCACTGCAATGGCTGGTGACAGCTTTATCGCCAGTTTCTTAAAGAAAACTAAAGGCATAAATAGTCCCAGGTTCCATATGGAGCAGGGAGGGAGAGATGAAAGAAATGATGTACATTCTATTTACATTTTCAAACCAGTGTAAATGTCTATGTAAACACATTCACTTTAAAATTAACGAAAGTTTCAAACTTTTCAGCAAGTGTAGATATAAATGAAAGCATATTCAATTTATATCGTGAACACGTTTCAGTCAGTGGAGATGTAAATGTAAACATATTCTATCTGTACTATTACCCTTTTCATTTAAATGTAAAATAAAGATAAAGTTATTCAGTTTAAATGTAAAGAAAGTTTTCTCTCGAGGGATTAAGTTTAATTCTCATCGAGGGTAAATTCTGAGATAGATGGGATGGTGGAATAAGAGAAAGAGGACGCATAAATATGTGTCGGGAAACGCAATACTCAAGGAGAGCGTTCATTTCTATTCTTTTCCCATAGTTGTTGGTGGTGGTACCGATTGAGGGTACTGTCTCTGGAACAAGAAGGGAACAGTGGCCTGAGCTTTAAGTCGAGGGACCAACTTTGTACACACTCCCTAACACTTCTGGGAACGTGCTACGCCCTACATCCTTGACCAGCGACGGGCGTTATCAGTAATCAATCTACCAAGCACCAACCCATCAGCGGGAGCAGAACCTACCAGTGGCAGATAAATGAAAACTATAAGCTGCCACGTGAACTCCTTTTAAAACTTTTATCCCATCACAACCGTGATGATACCTTTCTGAAAACATTATTCATTCTTTTAAACCCTTGTTAAAACTAAATGATTATTAAATGTGTTATTTGTAATTATACAAATTTAACTTCCATTTAATCATTTAAAATGTACTGCATGTTTGTCTCAGTCAATTTACTAAATACACTTTAAACAGAGCTATAGCATAATAATAAGAATTCCACTGAGTAAATCAGAGTAGGGGCTTGACGAGCTAAAATTAATAATTGCTTAATCCTTCACAAAAGTTGTCGGCAGATCATATAGTTAACGTTCTTAGCCAATGCGGCATTGTTCTCGCTTTTCTGAATATCTTGTGAAAACTCCCTTGGGATAGAAGCGTCATTACCCTTCTATCTACAACTCTGCCAAGAGTAATCTTATGCGAAGGCAGACACCTCTGAGCTCTCCCCTGAATCAAAGATATCTGAAAATACACCGTGACAAGCATGAAAGCATTCGCTCGGGGTTCTGTGTAGACGAGAAAAAGATGCATGACTAAAGTGACCTCAGTAGCTGTCTAAATGAAGATAGACATTAATGGAGTCTGGAATTTTACAGTAGACTCAACGGAGAAGTAGAGGGGAGGAGACAAACACCAAAGATAAGAAAATGGCGGTTCTAATTTTCTGAGAAAATTGACAGAAATTTTGAGCCAACATCAGTTGTCCATATCTTGCTGCCATTTAGAAGCGTGCAGGTGACGCATGCATTATATACTGTAGCTTTGGTCTTCATTGTGAGTTTGGAGTTTCCACAAACACGCGATGTAGGGCAGGCAAAAATGGCTGCAGCGTTACCAATGCGGCTGTCAATTTCTGTGTCCAGAGAGAGAGAGTTTGTCGTTGATGGTAGAGCCCGAGGTATGTAAAGTTGTGCACCGCTGTCAAGGAACATAGGCTTTCAATAAACTCATTGTTGAAGGAGGTTTTTACTGTTGTTGTGGGTCATTGCTTGTTGAACATTGTTCCATGTAATATGAATAAAGCAATTATACATTTCTGGCCCTTGCATTGTTTTTGATACGTTCATCTTTTCATTCAGTTATTTGCATCGTGCCTTCGATGGTAATTGAGCGAATGCGGGGTGGAAGATTTCGAACAATACTTGAACTTTGCAATTCGATTGACTTGATAAGTCATTTCATTGAGTCCACACATTTTAATATACAGTTTTACACGTCAAGACAATCCACACATGTTGATCATAAAAAGTACATATTACACTAGATTGAATAGATATATATGTATATCAGTCCGTGTCCAATAAACCGAATTACTGTAGGCAGAACGTCATAACTAAATGCACGCGCGGTTGGGGATTCCAACAGCCGACAGTGAGATTATGCGTCTGACAATATAAATATTATGGACTGTTAATTCATCCTTCCCTGAATTCAATTACGTACTAACCTGAATCACTTTATCTCTTCACAATAACCATGGACTGACGCATGTCCCTTCTTGAATAAAATATATCTGTGCGGCAATACTATGCCCAACACTGGAAGGAGAAAGGACACGTCTTTACAGCTTGACGGTCAACACAAAAAGGGTCCCGTATCTTAGTCACGGTGCGTGACCTATCAACGCTACCACGTCATAATTCGATCGAGTGTATAGCGTTCAATAGTCCAAGAATTATTTACCTTAGATTATATTAAATGCCGTAACCCCTAAAATTGCACGTTGCCAACCTATAGCAGACGACTGCAATAGAACTACCGTAACAATTCCCTGCCAACCGGGGAAAAAAATCTATTAGATAGATTTTTTTCAAAACCTATCTTAATGAATAATCTCAAAGATTTAACAAAAACCCGACATATGGCCGACGATGTTCTGTCTAGAACAGTGTCGTGGTCATGTCGACTAATTAACAGTCATGTAATATACTAATAATCATGTTATACATATGTGTTATATTAACTAAAAGAAAATGTCAAATATCAATACTCAATTATTCAATTAACTTAAAGTCTGTCGTAATGAAATGTCATGTCAAGATTAATCTAACTAATTAATATTAAATCATAGTAAGTGTGTATTAAGAATGAAGTTATTAAACATCTAGTTAAAGAAAAGAAAAAAATGAGAAGTAAAGACAAGTAAAGTAAAGTAAAATAAAATATCAATTAATATAGTTATGTGTGTTTAAAATTAATTATGTGTGTTGAGTAGTTACTAACTATCTAACTTAACTAACTAAGTAATAAAATCGTATGTAATATGTCAACAAACTTATCAAATATACAATATAATTATACCATTCATAATTAGATCTATGAATATTGTCTAAGAATTGTGTGAGCTTTCTTTTCTTTATTTCATTTTTTTCATATTTCATTTTTTTATCTTTCTCTCACATTTCATTTTAATTTCTTTATTAATTCAACTAATAACTAAAAACTAATTAATTTTGGGTATGACGATCCATACGTAGTTATTATCCTTGTGAATTTCCAAGAAAAAATGTTCAAATGTTTTAATTCGGAAGAAATGTAGACCTTCATAACGTCCAATTAGTAATGTCACGTAAAGAATTTTGTCCAACTTGACTTCAAATATTATTTCCGAATTTGTTGCAACTAGTTGTAGCATGGATGGACACTAACCAAAGTCCCAGTGTGAATACGAACACAATGTCTTTTGCTTTCATTCATTTCGTATGACGCATGTCTCTAATAATTATTTATTTGAATTGTAGTCGACGTTTTATTCCCAAGTCGAGAGTTCAACGATAGGATACTGTCTCTTGTTAAAAGTACTTTCGTTAATTCATTCGAAGAGTATCAGTGTTCATAAATCGACATCCGTAGGATTTCGAAAATGTTATTTATATGTGACCGGATCATAATCACGTCCGTTATGTAACAAGTAGCAGTACACAGCATCTGAGTCGTTAAGTGTCGCCATCTATTATTGACGTGCTTGACTTGACATCCCGTAAACTCGTGATATATTTGATAGTATCGGTAACGAAATTTGAAAACATCGTTCTTCGTGGAATTGGGACTGTCACGATAGTAGAACTTGAAATTCTGTTAAACGATTGTAAGACCTTGAATTCAAACGTCAATGCCGTAGAAAATAGCCTGCATCTGATGGAGATATATTTTCTAAGGCATTGACGTTTGAATTCAAGGTCTTACAATCGTTTAACAGAATTTCAAGTTCTACTATCGTGAAAGTCCCAATTCCACGAAGAACGATGTTTTCAAATTTCGTTACCGATACTATCAAATATATCACGAGTTTACGGGATGTCAAGTCAAGCACGTCAATAATAGATGGCGACACTTAACGACTCAGATGATGTGTACTGCTACTTGTTACATAACGGACGTGATTATGATCCGGTCACATAAAATTAACATTTTCGAAATCCTACGGATGTCGATTTATGAACACTGATACTCTTCGAATGAATTAACGAAAGTACTTTTAACAAGAGACAGTATCTGATACTGGCCACTAGTTGATACTGGCCACTAGTTGATAAAGACTAATCTTCGGTCACCAGTGTTGGTTGTATGGTTACAAGCGTGTTCGAAGGGGTGTTGTCACAGTGAAGACAAACACAGGTCAACTCGACCTAAGCAGTGGTGTATTGTTTTGGAGTGAGGATACAAACAGTACGCGAATGCTGGAAAATGTTCTGAGAGTTGACAATAGGGCAATCTCACTCACTCGTGGCATGAAGTGTAAGACGAACTACTGTTTACGTTTTCTTGCATTTAATGGACACACACTTCGACGACACAGGAACAGAAAACATCAGACAGGTTGGCATAAATCATCATAATGTCGATCAATGCAATGCACTATCACATGGGCATTCATGTTGTATAATAGTTCAATGTAATGTCAGTAGACAAGCACTCAGTATTTCAGCACATATGTATAATCTCAGGCCTTACTGACAAATCGCGTCAGTTAAGAACCAATGTTTACTCATGGTTCCCTGTAAGAACCTCGTCTAAGTCTTTCAGGCCGAAAATTCAGTAAATGAATTTATGAATACAATGTCAAACCACCATAGTGGGTTTTCATATAATAGTATGCAGATCTCGATATCATCGTCTGATATTAAGGACATTCCTGTTCTCGATCGATGATTTTATAAGATTGAAACTTGGAGTCCAAAGATGGCTCCATCTTTGACTTTCGCTCACAACAAAGATAATGACGAAGCATGATCATAGGCTCTGTTCCTTTCATAAATATATGTAAATTAGACTCTGCATATCCTGTTCAATCATGTTGCGACATAAAATGTATATATATATATATATAACTGCAAGCAAATATGTCGTCTTAACATCGCTAATCAAACGCCTGTGCAGACGATAGCATGTCGACCTAGCTGAATATGACGAAAGGTTCAATATGTCTGTTTTACCTTATTTCTCAGGAAAAACACAACAGCGAAAAACGCGAATAACGCACGCCATTCCTTGGCGTCAAGAATCAACACTGGGGAAGAATCTCTGATAATTCAATCATAGAGATAAACAATCTCCTTTCCCCAAAAGGAATCACAGAGCTCAAGACAAGTCTTCAGACCGCCTTCATCTCGGTCCAACAGGGCGGAACCTTTTTACCTCTCTTCTTAGCGACACATCCGCCGAACAACCTATGACCCCAAGTTCGACACCAAAGATATAGTTCGACTTAGACATACAAAGATATTAAGATAAA
Organism: Oreohelix idahoensis; assembly: GCA_024509875.1. NCBI lineage: Eukaryota > Metazoa > Mollusca > Gastropoda > Stylommatophora > Oreohelicidae > Oreohelix > Oreohelix idahoensis. The sequence continues at coordinate 27,645 of JAMPIV010000015.1, read as the reverse complement.
AGACATACTCGTCCTACCTAGACAAGAACTACACATAAATTCGGGTCATAGATATTCTGAAGCAAGAACAATCTATTTCTAACCAAACAAAGAATTGATCGCTGAAACATAGATTTCTACGCTATTCGATATTCAGCAAAGATACAAGAACCGATAACTCACAAAATGAATACACATCGCCTAATCTGAGTTCTGTCCCTCTAGACTGAAAATCGTGAATTCAAAGATAAATATATTTTTATCAGACAAATAAATCCATTTTTCATTTGTATGCGTAATCTGTGCGCCACACAAAAGAATATGTGCGCAACAGTATCATATCGTTGAACTCTCGACTTGGGAATAAACCGTCGACTACAATTCAAATAAATAATTATTAGAGACATGCGTCATACGAAATGAATGAAAGCAAAAGACATTGTGTTCGTATTTACACTGGGACTTTGGTTAGTGTCCATCCATGCTACAACTAGTTGCAACAAATTCGGAAATAATATTTGAAGTCAAGTTGGACAAAATTCTTTACGTGACATTACTAATTGGACGTTATGAAGGTCTACATTTCTTCCGAATTAAAACATTTGAACATTTTTTCTTGGAAATTCACAAGGATAATAACTACGTATGGATCGTCATACCCAAAATTAATTAGTTTTTAGTTATTAGTTGAATTAATAAAGAAATTAAAATGAAATGTGAGAGAAAGATAAAAAAATGAAATATGAAAAAAATGAAATAAAGAAAAGAAAGCTCACACAATTCTTAGACAATATTCATAGATCTAATTATGAATTGTATAATTATATTGTATATTTGATAAGTTTGTTGACATATTACATACGATTTTATTACTTAGTTAGTTAAGTTAGATAGTTAGTAACTACTCAACACACATAATTAATTTTAAACACACATAACTATATTAATTGATATTTTTTTTTACTTTACTTTACTTGTCTTTACTTCTCATTTTTTCTTTTCCTATTACATTTTCTTTCATTTTCTTTAACTAGATGTTTAATAACTTCATTTTTAATACACACTTACTATGATTTAATATTAATTAGTTAGATTAATCTTGACATGACATTTCATTACGACAGACTTTAAGTTAATTGAATAATTGAGTATTGATATTTGACATTTTCTTTTAGTTAATATAACACATACGTATAACATGATTAGTAGTATATTACATGACTGTTAGTTAGTCGACATGACCACGACACTGTTCTAGACAGAACATCGTCGGCCATATGTCGGGTGTTTGTTAAATCTTTGAGATTATTCATTAAGATAGGTTTTGAAAAAAATCTATCTAATAGATTTTTTTCCCCGGTTGGCAGGGAATTGTTACGGTAGTTCTATTGCAGTCGTCTGCTATAGGTTGGCAGCGTGCAATTTTAGGGGTTACGGCATTTAATATAATCTAAGGTAAATAATTCTTGGACTATTGAACGCTATACACTCGATCGAATTATGACGTGGTAGCGTTGATAGTCCAAGAATTATTTACCTTAGATTATATTAAATGCCGTAACCCCTAAAATTGCACGCTGCCAACCTATAGCAGACGACTGCAATAGAACTACCGTAACACTCATGCCAAGTCCTCCTGTCTCGTGTCATCCGTTCAAGGTCTTCTGTGCCATCCTTATCCATTTTATTTCTGCGTTAATTTCTATTCACCATGTGTTCTTAATTCTTCCTCTACCCCCCTTACTTTGGTCATTCCAAAAGAAGGACTTTCTTTTAATGCTATCAGCAGGTTTCCTTATTGTATCCACCTTTCCATCGCCAAAGTCTTTATTTTGTCTTTTGTTCCACTGGCTCTTGTCATCAATTCTTCATTTGCGATCTTGTCATATCATTTGAATCCGTGTAAACAACATCTGCAATCATATGCAAGACAAAAGGAGAACACTTGATGAGAGGTAACAGCATGTAGGCTTGAAAGTGCAAGCACAAGGAAACATAAGAGGAAAAAAAGTTAGAACTAATACAGGTCTATATAGAACTAATACACGGTCTATATAGAACTAATACACGGTCTATATAGAACTAATACATGGTCTATATAGAACTAATACATGGTCTATATAGAACTAATACACGGTCTATATAGAACTAATACACGGACTATATAGAACTAATACAGGTCTATATAGAACTAATACACGGTCTATATAGAACTAATACACGGTCTATATAGCACTAATACACGGTCTATATAGAACTAACACAAGTCTATATAGAACTAATACAGGTCTATATAGAACTAATACACAGTCTATATAGAACTAATACAGGTCTATATAGAACTAATACACAGTCTATATAGAACTAATTCACGGTCTATATAGAACTAATACACGGTCTATATAGAACTAATACACGGTCTATATAGAACTAATACAAGTCTATATAGAACTAATACACGGTCTATATAGAACTAATACACAGTCTATATAGAACTAATACACGGTCTATATAGAACTAATACACGGTCTATATAGAACTAATACACGGTCTATATAGAACTAATATACAGTTTATATAGAACTAATACAAGTCTATATAGAACTAATACAGGTCTATATAGAACTAATACACAGTCTATATAGAACTAATACAGGTCTATATAGAACTAATACACAGTCTATATAGAACTAATACACGGTCTATATAGAACTAATACACGGTCTATATAGAACTAATACACGGTCTATATAGAACTAATACACGGTCTATATAGAACTAATACAGGTCTATATAGAACTAATACACGGTCTATATAGAACTAATACACAGTCTATATAGAACTAATACAGGTCTATATAGAACTAATACAGGTCTATATAGAACTAATACACGGTCTTTATCATTTTATCCGAAATCCTCGGGGACAGCTTTGTTTCGAAAACCGGTTTTTTAAGTTTTCACATGTCGCCCAAATCGTGTTAGAAAAGTAGCACAAATCGCCCAGAATAGCCCAGTCCGCCCAAAATGTGTTTAAAAATTAGCCCAAAGTCGCCCAAATAAACTTTCGATTTTCAGAATACTTCGGTTTTCTGGTGTTCGGATAAAAGGTTGTAGACTTGTACATTAAAAAATAAATAAAAATTCAGTTTAGGATTGTATAATTAAAAAAAAATGTATCTAACTTAGTTCAAAATTCTGTTCCGCCTGTTTTCGTTTGTTTGTCCCTGACGAAGTCTTGTGGCCGTAACGTAGGCAGTTCTCTTTGTCCTAGTAAGACGCATCACCTTTTTTTCAGTTTACCCCACTACATATTGAAAACCACTGAACTTACATATCAGTAAATGATACGTGTCGTAATGTTAATTATTCCGGAGATATTCTCCGTGGCCAAAGTAGACTCTAGGGGCAGTCATACAACACGAAATCAGCATAACTGCACTGAGCGGACCAACACCTCCTTCACAATTTTACAAACATGCAGTTTATTCGTTTTGACAAACAGCTCCATTGTAATAGATATATAGGCCCAAAGGCAAAATGCAGTGGTACGTATAAGTCCAGTTCGTTCCCTATCAAACGCTGGTCATTGGCAATCAGTCAAACTTTATTTAATATCGTCCTTTGGACATCTTCATGAATAAGCACACATTTCCTTACTAGAATAAACCAGGGACACCTCAACCAAGTATATTGATGTCCTGGTGATGGAATAATTCAGGAAAAACACAGAATACTGCAGGAGCTCAAAACACATACGTTCGCACACTTCTAAACACAAGCCGCATCTCTTTTGCAGACGGTCACCTCACTTCTGCTTCAAATTTGTTCACGTCTGCCAGTCAACCATCTCGTCATGACGTCACTTCCTTTATTAGTAAGTGACTGCGTATAAAATAAACAAAAAAGGAGCCCTTTTGAGCTGCCTATTATATCGATATAAAGGTTATGAATTTTAATCATAACAGTAAAATAACCAATATATTCAGCCATTTAACTGACGTAAACCAGTGTACCTGCCTGCTCCTACAAATCAGTCAATCAACTAACTAGTCGACCTACTTATTCTTTTTACCAGGAGAAGATGGAGGAATACCAAGACAGTGCTGGGTTTTTCTTCGACGCTGAATTTTTCATCTACAACTGGGGTCCCACGAATCCAGAGGAAGACCTTGCTCTCACACGCTACAGGAAGGCAACAAAACCACACTGGGAGTGCACCAAGTTTGTTTTCCTGCCTCACCGTACTCTATCCATCAACACACATCATATTTTCCCACTTTACCCATACACAGTGTGAGTACAGCCTACTAACTCTTCATTTATCATTATACATTTTGAGTTCTAAAAAGCTAGAGGAGCTTTCATTGCATTGGGAAATATATGGAGATGAAAAATAATCAAGTCCAACACAAAAATAATAATTTTCAATTTATATGTCAAGCCAGTCCTATTGTATGGCTCTGAAACATGAAGATCAAGCAAAAATAACAACCAACAAGGTGCAGACTTTCATAAATGGGTGCTTGCGTAGAATGGAAGGGTTGAAGTGGTATGACTAGATCACTAATGTGCAACTGAGGACAAGAACCAGACAAGTGCCAAAAGAACAAGAGATGAGAAGAAGATGCTGGAGATGGATAGGACGCACATTGATGAAACCTGTTGGTAACATTACAAGGCAGTCCTTGCTCTGAATCCTCATGGTAAGAATGGTAGAAAGAGACCAAAGAATGTATGGAGAAGGGAACTGGAGACAGACTAGAAATGCGTGAAAAAGACATGGACACACATTGAGCTGATGGAACGGGACATGAAGACTTGGTATATGTTTGTTGAAGGCCTATGCTCCTTGGGGAGCTGAAGGTAGATTATGATTTTGAGTACTAATGAGTAGCTCATCACATATCATTGTACATTCTGATTATTCCAGCTAATGAATAGCTCATCACATATCATTGTACATTCTGACTATTCCAGCTAATGAGTAGCTCATCACATATCATTGTACATTCTGACTTCCAGTCACCCATCTCTGGCTCTATACGATATACAGCACGGTTATAGTTCGGTAATGTGATTCATTACAAACTTTACGGTATAGTTACTCTCTTTACTGTAGCTCATTACTCTCGTTACTGTGGCTCATTACTCCCGTTACTGTGGCTCATTACTCTCTCGATGTGCACAGGACCGGTGCTATCATTAAACCAACTAGTCAACCGCATAGGGCGCAGACCTCAGAGGGGCGCAGTACTGACATTTAAGGGCTACAATTTTATAACGATTCGGTTTTTTAAACCCATGTAAAAAATGCAACTGACAACCACGTGACTTTTTTGTACCCGGCAATGCACACTCTTTAAAACTGGTAGTCAATGATGCAGCTAAGTGTTGTCTGGAAGCAACTAGTTTCTTCAGTTTGGCTCAACAGATCTATAATTATTTCTCTGCATCGAATCGACCCAGCGTTGGCAAATTCTAACTAGCCATGTATCAGACTTGGGCATAACTGTTAAGCCACTAGGTGAAACAAGATGGGAGAGTCGGATCGATACTTTGAAACAACTGTGATATCATCTTGGTAATATTTTTGGTTTTTAAGGACCATCATCATTGCTCACGGACAACTCCATCAGTGCCCCGATCTCCTCCCTTATATCACACAAGGAGAGTCTCAGCACATTATACGAACACTTACCACCGGCGAGGATATTTGTGTGCATACCGGACTCACACATTCTATAAATACTTACTTACTTAGTCGTTCCCCTTCTACCGTGAGGTGTAGATGTTTGGAAGAGAGAGCGCCAGACTATCCTATCGGCTGTCTTCCTCCTCCCATTCTGCAGACATGGCCAAACCATCTTAGTTGGGACTGTTCTACTTGGGTCTGCAGGGGGTGAGATTTTAGGCCTTGACGTATCGTCTGGTTGCGGACCATGTCTCTTCTTGTTACTTGAACCACCTTCCTCAGATACCTCATTTCTGAGGTTTGGATCTGGCTTTTGTGGGTTGTAGTCATTGCCCATGACTCGCATCCATATGTCAAGACTGGGACATAGGTGGAGCGGTATACAGCCATCTTCGTTTTCTTACCAACCTCTCTCTTGCTGAGGAATCCTCGATTTATGGCCTGAAAAAGTCTCCCAGCTGCAGCTTTTCGAGTGGCCAACTCTTCTTTGATGCCTCCTTTTCGGTCTATAATAGCTCTGAGATATTTAAAGTGGTCGACCTGCTCCAGGACCTGTTCTCCCAGCTTAATCTGATGTCTTCTTTCTTCTCGTGATATCACCATGGATTTTGTTTTAAAGCTGCTTATGACCATCCCTCTCTTCTCCAGCTCTTCCTTCCATACTTGCAGGTTGGATTGGAGATGTGCCTCTGATTTAGCAATCAGGGCAACATATCAGCAAATGCCAGCTCTGAAATACATACCTGTCTCATCTTCCAGTACCCCACAACATACTTTCTTGTTCTCTCCTTACATGCCTTGATAACATCGTCCATGAGGGGTATGAAAAGATAAGGTGAGATGATATCACCTTGTCTTACACCAGTGGTGGTCCTGAACTCTGACTTATGGTTTGCTGTCCTCACATAATTTCTGCAAGACTTGTAGAAGCTCTGTATAGCATGAATCAGAGGTACTGGAATGTTCTTCCTTGCCAAACAGTCCCAAAGTTTGCTCCAGGGGACCCTGTCAAACGCCTTTTCCAGATCTATGAAACAAAGATGGATCTCACTCTTATACTCAAGAGCCTTTTCACTCAGCTGTCTGAGTGTGAAGATTAGGTCTTGAGTACTTCGGTTTGCTCGGAATCCACACTGGACCTCATCCAATTGTGGCTCAGCTAGGCGTCTCTCTGCTCTAGGATTCTAGAGTAGATTTTACCAGGGACACTGAGAAGTGATATGCCTCTATGGTTTCCACATTGTCGATTGTCACCCTTTTTGAAAATTGGTGTTAAGATGGCAATCTCCCAATCCTTTGGTATGGTCCTGTTGCACCACGCTGCCTGTAGGACTTTTAAGAGTAATAGATCGCCTGATGCTCCCATGAACTTAACTATTTCTGGTGTTATACCATCATGCCCTGTTGCTTTGCCCATCTTGATTTTCTCCAGTGCTGCCTTCAGTTCTTCCATCTTTATGTCATCTTCATCACCATTGGTTTCCTCTTCTGTGCTAGTGGTTATCATTTCTGATGCTTGACCTTGCTCATCATCAAGGAGTTCTGAGAAATATTCTTTCCATCTTTCCTTTACTTCTTTCAGGGCAGTAAGCAATTTATCTTGCTTGTCCTTTATAAATTTGAGAGGGCATTGTTTTTCCTTCCTCATGTTTTTTTTAGGGTCTTATAGAACAATTTCTGGTTTTCTTGCGCATCTTTTTCTAGCTTTTCTCCAAATTTTTCCTAGGACTTCTGTTTTGCTGCTAGCACCTTGTTCTTTGCTTCTGTTCTGAGTATCACATATTCTCTATATTTCTCTATTTGTCCTGTTGTGTTTTTAGCTCCTAAGTATTGTTTCCATGCCATTTTCTTCTCTCTTATTTTCTCTTTGACTTCCTCTGTCCACCAAGGTGTCCTCTTTCTCTTGTTCCAAAGTCGGACTTCACCACATGCTTCTGCAGCAGCTGTCTTTATGATGTTCTTGAATTTAAGCCAGAGGGTTTCCAAGTCATCAGGTTGTTCTTCTGTGTTTCTCACCGCTGGAGCAATAAGCCCCTGATATCTGGTCTTAATTTCTAGCTCTCTCAGCTTGTAGGTCTTAATGCTCATTTCTCCCGTTTGTTTACTTGGTTTCTTGCGTGATGTTGGGCAGTTCCTAGGCTGAGCAACTCTTTCAGTGGTTCTTTTGATTGTAAGAAGGTAGTGATCACTTCCAATCTCTGGCCCCCTCCAGACTCTAGCATCCCGGGCATATTTGAATGAGCTCCTTCTAACAATGGCATAGTCGATCACTGACTTCTCATTCTTTGTTGGTTCACATCTAGTGTATGCATGTATGCGCTTATGGGGGAACTTTGTGCTTGTAATAATCAGATTCTGCTCACTGCAAAATCTAAGGAGTCGCTTTCCATTGTCACTGAGAGTATCTTCTCCATATCTTCCGATAACTCCACCCCATCTAGCATGATCATTTCTAACTCTGGCATTGAAATCTCCGAGCATGATGATTTCATCTAGGCAGTCATCCACTGTCCTTTGAAGCAGCTCGAAGAATTCCTCCTTGACCTCTGCTCTCTCATCCTCATTTGGCCCATACACTATGACCAGGTTGACTATGGTTTCTCCTTCTTTTAGTTTTACAACCATAATGCGCTTCGAGACAAAGTTCCATCCCTTGATACTACCTTTCTGGTTTTTGGCCACAATGCAACCCACGCCTCCGTTAGCTCTTTCAGACGTGGGTACACCACTGTAGAGCAGCGTGTTGCCATCGAGATCCATGACTCCTTGTCCCTTTTTCTTTGTTTTCGTTATAGCCAGGATTTCTAGTTTTGCTTTCCTCATCTCTTCCAGCAGCTCCTCTTCTTTCCCATTTATACTTCTTGTGTTCCAAGTTCCATAAGTCGTAGTCCGTTCCAGTTCGTCGCCTTTAGAATCAGTCCGGTTTTCTCTCTTGTAGTTCGCGTAATCGTATTTTAAAGCAAACAGGTGATTGGCCTGTTGTGCCTTTGCATGGTGGAGGGGCTGCCTCCTTACGGCCTCCATGCAAGCCGCCCTCCTCCTTTTTCAGCCGGGATTGGGACCGGCCTAGGCGGAGTTCATTCTATAAATACTAGTGTAAAACCCACGTTATACGACGGGAATTAAACTGAAAAGCACCAATACCTAACTATAATTTTACTTATTCAAAAGTATTTTAAAAAACCAAAATATTTGTTTTACATCTGAAGTTATGAAAATGCTCTCACAATATATAACAGCATTCTTCTTCTCTCAACACGCCAGAAGAAAGTGAATTGCTTCCTCCTGTTAGTAGTACTACGTAGCAGCAGGGAGGATCACAGTGTGTATACGGGATCACACATTCTATAAATATTTTTGTGCACACCATCATTTGCGTATTCTTATTTGGTAAGTGTTACTATTTTTGGGAGAGTACATAAAAATGAAACAATACACTTAATGTCTAACTTTCACCCACAGTTGCATCCCTTAGCGTTACGAACTGACAGAAAAAGCTGGGATTTTATATATATGATTTTGCCGGGGGATTTTTAACTTTCACAAGCCAATTTCAAGTGACCAAGGATTACACTTCTGGGCTGCATATATGATGCGGGTTTTCAACAATGTTTGGTGGATGCTACTGAGATTGCAAAGGAGCTAGAGATACTACAAAACTGTGACTGAACAAGTTAGAAAAAGGAGAAAGAAACTGCCGTTTGAGCATGAGGACCAAGAAGAGGCACCTCTAGATCCAAAACAGAAATTCAAAGTAGGTTTCTACTATGCTGTCTTAGACAAGGCCTTACAATCTGTTGAAAAGAGACTCCAACAGCTACAACAATATAATTCCCTGTTTGGCTTCCTGTAATATAGATACAGTATAAAAAAAAAATAATAATAATCTACTGAAGATGTAATTAAGGCTTGCAAGAATTTGATATATATAAACGACACCTGCACGAAAATAGAGGAAATGCACGGATAAGGGATTGAGTAAGAATATGTTTTCGGAAGTAAGAACATTGAAGAACAGTAACTTTAAACCATCACTTCGAGCAATAAACGACAAGAAGGGCGACACTCTAACAGAACGTAAAGATATTCTGAACAGATGGAAGGAGTACTGTCAAGAAATGTACAAGGAAATAAACAAAGCGGCAGATAACAACATGAATGTACACCAGAACCTACCATAGAGGAAGTCAGGAACACAATCAAACACTTGTAAAGTGGAAAATCTCCTGGTTGTGATAAAATAACAGCTGAAATGATACAGGCAGGAGGAGAAGGCAGCGCTCGTATATACCATGCATTATGCTGTAAGATCTGGCAAAGCGGAATTCGGCCCAAGGAATGGAAAAGATCAATTTACATACCCTTGCCAAAAAAGGGCAACCTATGTTTACACACAGAACTATAGACTTCTTATAAGGCCATTGTCATTGGTATGTTATAAATATTTATAGGGGACTTAGTGTACTGACTGAGATGTATATATATATCTATTAAGAGTAGTGTATTATAGATAACCTTACTTGCTACCACATATCTATATATCTCAGTCAGAATTATTCTGGAATAGTGTGATGACTACGTTATGTGTCAGGGTATGTGTATGATGAAGTGTAAGTCACAACAACAGACAGATAAACAATTTAATTTAATCCACTACTCTTAACAACACTGTGACACTCACATACATATAACACTCTATGAGAATATCTTAAAGAAGTCACTCGTAACTTTTCAAATAACAATATGTATTCATTACTGGCATGAATGAATATGTGTCCTGATTCAACTACAAGGGAACCAGGAATCACAATCAATTTAAATTACAAGTTATGTACAGGTTATTTAATTTGAAGTAGTGACATATATAATTACAATTACAATTTCTATGTTGGTCATTTTTGTGTAGTAGTTTAAAGATGAGGTAATACTGCAACAATTTGCATCATGAACAGATCCGGCAATGGTCCTTCTGTAATAGCGTTCAGTCTCCTGTAATCTATACAGAGTCTATGTTCTCCAGAGGGCTTCCTTAAAAGTACAACACCGGAACTATACGAAGACTCACTGTGCGAAATAATTCCTTCCTTCAACAGATAGTCTATCTCTTCCTTCAAAGCTTTTTCCTTAGCAAACGGAATCGAATATGGTTTCATACAGACAGGTGTGGAGTCTATGAGTTTCATATCATATTCCAATAGGTTTGTATGCCCTGGTCGGTCTGTTAACACCTCTGCATGATTATTTAGAACCTGTTGCACACTCTCTTTCTGAGTTTTCGTTAAATGTGTACTGATTTTCACCTGTGCTGCTGTCTCACAGGGGTGTAATGGATATTCAAATGATGAAAGTGGTGCCTTTTTCATCTCCATGGCGATGGACAAGGTCAACAAGTGTGTCTCTTCCTGATGTTCTCTTTCCAAATATTTCTTCAGGAGATTCACATGATAGATTTTTTCTTTCCCCTTCTTATCTATCTTATAATTTGTTCTAGACACCTTCTCTAGAACTGTATATGGACCCTGCCATCCAATTTGTAACTTATTCTGACTCCCGGGCAAAAGAAGCAGTACCTTCTCTCCCACAGCCAAATTTCTGTCTTTCGCCTTCCTGTTATAATAGGCAGCATGTTTCTTCCTGGCTTGTTTCAAATTTTCATTGGCAAGTTTCCGCCAGTTTTCAACCGAGTGGTCAGCTCATTCACATATTGGTATGAAGATGTAATGTTTTCCTCTGCCTTTTCATCAGTCCACGTTCTTAACAAAGCTACATATGGACCTTTAATTGTGTGGACCTATTTGTCCATGCACCGGTATGGTCTCTTCCACTCGAAGCTTTATAGTGATGATTTTTCCTCCCAGAATTATCATTCACAAAACGACCGCTACCAATTTTTCTTTTGGGGCTTTCTCCCCTCTTAAAATTCTTGATGAGAGATTTCCTCTCTACATCCTCTTCCTCCAGTTGTTTAAGTCCGATTGAGGGATTTTCGGCTTATCCTGGGGTAAGACATCTTTTTGCACTCTCCGCATAGTGGCCATTGTAAAACAGTTAAGTGAAGCTTGTCCGTGAAAAGGGGCTTCCCATTCCATTTGGTCCACTTTATAAAATCTATTTCTCTTTTTCTCGTCAGGCCTGATTTTGCCCCATGGCGTGTCCAGGTCCTGATCCATGTTCCCACTTGTGGGTGTTCCCTCATGTGCTATGCTACACCTTTCTACAAAATTCTCAATGTCCCATCTTGCTTTGGGCCAATAATAATTGTGAGCCACCTTTTTGAATGATGGTACCTATCTTCTCATGGTCCCCATCTGGTTTCACATGTAGGCTCCTTATTAAGTCTGTCCTATATCTTTTTGGAAGAACCAGCTGTCCGTGACCATTTGGATCTAGCTCCAGTCTTCCTATACATCAACTTGTTTTTCATGTAAAAATCTCCCTTGCCTGGAGTTGTATGACAAGTTGACAATTTTCTGAAACAAGGCATGAGTGTTTTATCCCCAGCCTGTGCCTTCCTCATCTCTTCTGGAGTGGTATCCAACATAATATCCTCCTCCTGTCTTGAGGTCGACCTGACCTGAAGGGTTGCCATATACACAGATTTCCTTCTGCAACGGTCAGTGTCATGATTGTCCATCTGACAATTTTTACACCACCTTTTTCCTTGGTTGAAAGATTTTCTTTCATCATATTTCCTTTCATCGAATTGTGGGGTTTTATTTTTATTTTCATACCGTGGCCTATCAAATTGGTGCTTACCTTTATTTTGATCCTTAGGATCAAATTTATTAAAGTTCTGTGGTGCCCTAAAGTTGTCCACCTGTTTCTTTTTATTACCTGTTACCTCTGCTTGAGCTGCTTGATACCTTTCAGCAACATTTAGCAACTCACCCAGCCTCTCTGCACCTTGTTCCATGAGAAACTTTCTCAGGTCTGGAGCCATGGACTCTCTTAATTGCTCTATAAGGACCATTTCCTTAAGATCTTGGTTTTTCCCCAGAGAAGTCCATTTCTCCAAGTATGTCTCTATTCGTGCAGAGAACTGGTGATAGGTTTCACCTGACAGTAGTTTAGCATTCCTAAATTTTTTCCTATAAAATTCTGCATTCTTTTCATACCTTAACAAAAGAGCCTGCTTTAGCATGTCAGAATTTTCCTGATCACCTCTGCTCATTTTTGCAAAAACTTCATAAGCTGCCCCACGAAGTCCCTGAGATAACTTTAAGCTCCACCTTTCTCTCTCTAACCCATACGTGGTAGCTAATAGTTCATACCTATTTATATAGCTCTCAATATCATCGTCTTTCTCAACAAAATGATCTAAATGAAAATTCATAGCTGAGGTTGAGGCTCCTTGAGTAACCGTAGCATCAGAGGCAAAGGGACTGGCACCATTTTCAGGAGCATGGCCTTGGAACTCAAACTCCCTTAGTCGTAACTCATGTTCCCTTTGTAATCTTTTATCTTCTGCTTCCCTTTCTGCAGCTAATCTCCTCTCTTCCCTTTCTGCAGCTAATCTTCTTTCTTCTGCTTCCAATTTCTTAGCCTCAGCCTCAATCTGCAACTTCTTAATTTCCTTGTCAGCCTCTAACTTTCTTTCGGCTTCAAACCTTCTTTCTTCACGTTCAATAAATTTGTCACATTCCGTCGTGACATAGGCAACCATAACTTGCCCATCTAATCCTAACTCTTTTGCAGTCTGAACCGCAGCAGATCGAAATTTGGCCAGGTCCGCCATTGTCTATCATGTAAATTTATACAATGTCTAACCAACAATTCAATCTCTAATGGACAACACAGGCACCGTGAGCTCAACCTTATTTAATTCCACCCAAGGATACCTTTTAATTCTTATATTCCCTGAAGTGAATTACCCCCAATATTTTTAATAGGGAAAGATTCAAAATCCCAAGAGCGAGACCCCAATATATGTGGTGAAGTGGGATGTTATAAATATTTATAGGGGACTTAGTGTACTGACTGAGATCAGCTGTGAAGGTATATATATATCTAATAAGAGTAGTGTATTATATATAACCTTACTTGCTACCACATATCTATATATCTCAGTCAGAATTATTCTGGAATAGTGTGATGACTACGTTATGTGTCTAGGGTATGTGTATGATGAAATGTAAGTCACAACAACAGACAGATAAACAATTTAATTTAATCCACTACTCTTAACAACACTGTGACACTCACATACATATAACACTCTATGAGAATATCTTAAAGAAGTCACTCGTAACTTTTCAAATAACAATATGTATTCATTACTGGCATGAATGAATATGTGTCCTGATTCAACTACAAGGGAACCAGGAATCACAATCAATTTAAATTACAAGTTATGTACAGAATGTATTTAATATGAATATTGTAGTGACATATATTATTACAAATATTCTATGTGTGTCAGTTGTGTAGTAGTAAAATGAGGTAATACTGGTTTTGTTTTGTTCAAGCTCTGTTGGTATTTGTCATCATGACTTCAATAGTTTGTCTTTTGGGACTAGTATTGGAGATGTTCTCAGTTCCTGATATTAAGACAATTAAATTCCCCTCTTAATGTTAATTTTTATAAAGTCATTTCAAGATGAGGGGACATAATGTTGAGCTCAGCTGGCCAAGTTAGCTTATCTGGCGTGATGGCGGCAGGAAAGGACTCCTCTGCTCGAATTCTCCTCTGGGCTCTGGAGACACCTCACTGATAGCTAAAAGGACCAAGGAGTATGCTGTCCGACACTGGATTCAGCAAAGCTCTGACCAGGTGCTGCTCAGTACCATCAAGACCACTGTCCCACAATTTCATGGAAATAAACACAGATACGTTGATTAGCAATGAATTCTGGCACAATTACTGGCACAAATTTCCATCTGCTTATGTTCCAGGCTTTTATTTTAGCAAAATTGTGAGCTGGCTTCACGCACTGATGCTTTATCAAGCTTATTTAAACAAGTGGTTTCGAACTAACGCTCCCAAGTGTGTATATCAGTGAGACTGGCCAATGAGCCACGTTTCGACAAGTGTTTGAAAAAATGTTACCTTTTCCCGTCTCCCCTAACAACGAAAGATAGTATTTATAGTCCGACCAATCGTGGTTAGGCTTTCATTGTTGCGCTCCAATCAATTGGGAGTTTACATGGTAGGCTAATTCTGTAACGTGAGGTTTTTTCAAACACGTTATAAAAAAAATTTTATGAGCAGAAATGATTCCATGCTGTCAGGCATCCTCACTATTTTATTTTGGGTATAATTTATTAATTCCTGGACTATTTGCGTAACGTTTTACATATTATTTGTCAGCAAGCCCTAAGGACCCCAAATATACCAATTTGAAAGAGCTACGTGGCTGCGTTCAAAATATGTATTTTCTACCTCCTGTTTCGAAGATGTGCTGTCTGGGTACTGTTATGTTTTCAACCGTAAACCCATCTAATGTTATCTTTTCTAATAAGCGTTTTTTATGATTTATAAACCTAACTCTGGGAAAGGGTAGTGTATTTTATCACTGTCCGTCTGAAAAAAAATTAGTGCATGTAGACTTACACGCGTGATGGCGGCATTTGTGTATCGCGCGACGCGTGTTGCATGCGTTCCTGATTTTCAGCCCTCCCCTCTCTCTTTATCCTTTTGACCATCTGTTCGTTCGTTTTGGTAACGCAGTGTAGAAAAAGACATGAATGGAATTTAAAATGTAGGTCAACTTGCATATTTCAAGGTTTTTCTTAGAAAGGCAGCACATTTTATTGTGTGTTTGGGAAACGCGTGTATGTTGCAGAAAGCCTTTAATATCGACGTGAAACGTTACAATTTGCAGACGAAGCATAAAACAAAGGGGATTTCGAGTACTGTCATTGTGACAGCACTGTTCTTTACCATTCTTCTTCCTTTATTTATTATATGTATTTATTAGGCTTTATATTTACTTGATAATTTATATATGTGGATTAGAATATTCCACGACAGTCAGCAAAATACTATTATATATCATAATGAAAAGAATGCATCAAAAGCTAGAAACAGAAATTCACGAAGTACATGCAGGTTTTCAACCAGTTAGAGGCACGGGAGATCATATATCATAGGAACATCATAGAAAAATGTAGAGAATTCAACATTGACCTATATAAAAAAGCTAGTTGCTTATCCTTTACAGGACGTGGCAATCAACCCCAGCTTTTATTGGCTGTTTGTGATTTTTCTAGGCAATTTTTTTCATTCAGTAGTTTGCCATTGCTTTCTGAACGGTACGGCGCTTATCATCATCATCATCAGTTGCCATCTCCACAACGGAGGTTGGCTGTAATGGATCTCCAACGTCTTCTGTCTCTTGTCTTGGTGGTACACTCTGATAGACTCTTTCCCGTCCATCTCTTGATGTTATCTTCCCACTTATAGCGCTGTCTTCCCCTTGCACGTTTACCTTCAACTCTCCCTTCTGTTATGGTCTTCTGCAAGGTGTTATGCCTTTTTATGTGGCCAAAGTATTTTAGCTGCCGAACTTTGACCTCTCTCATTAGTTCTCTTTTCATACCTAGATTTTCTAGGACCTCCTTATTTGTTTTCATCTCTTTCCATGAGATACGCCCCATTCTTCTATATATCCACATTTCAAGAGCCTCAATTCTTTCTTCCAAATGCTTATTCATCGTCCATGTTTCTGCACCATACAGAAATGCAGAATATATATAACACTTTATGATTCTCAGTTTTAATTTATGAGATAACTGTTTGGATGTCAGTATATGTTTCATGTTGTTGAATGTAGCTTTGGCCATTCCTATTCTCTTCTTGATTTCTGTTTCACATCTGCCATCTTCTGTTATTATATGACCAAGATATACGTAGCTCTTGACTTGTTCCAGGATTTTCCCATTTACGCTTATCTTTAATGTGGGTTTATCGTCTGTTTTGCTAATTATCATAGTTTTAGTTTTCTCAATATTAATGTCGAGTCCATATTCATGACTTATACTGTTCACTTGCTTCACTAGTTCTTGTAACTCCTGTTCGCTTTCAGCTAACAACACGGTATCATCTGCATATCTAAGGTTGTTTATTGATCTTCGGCGCTTATACCATTGTTAAAAATCCACACAAAGCGATCTGCTACCAAACCGCCTGCAGCAGGTTTCGAACCTGGTATATCTGGATTATGAAACTGTGTTCATATCCATTAGGCCACAGACGCCATTGACCTATGTACTTGTTTCAATTATTACACCAAAGCTTTCGACTTGTACAACATCAGCAGTTATGGATTAATATGAAAAATATGGTAGTTCCAAACCACCTTATACAACTCATCGCACTGCTGTATCAAGAACAACGGCAGCCATAAGAATAGATGGAGAAACATCAGAATGGTTTGAAGTACAGAAAGGAGTAAGACAAGGCTGTACCCTTTCCCCCTACCTGTTTGATATTTATGCCGAGAATATTATGAGAAACGTAAGAGATGACCAAGAACATACAGAGTTTGACCCATTCAACATCGGCGGGTACCAGATCCCGGAAATCAGATATGCTGACGACACAGTCCTCCCATCGACCAACCCAGAAGGACTTGAACAATTAATTCTCTCAACCAAAAATCACAGCGAGGCCCAGAATCTATACCTAAACACCAAGAAGACCAAAGTATTGACAACAGACAAAGTAAAGATCAAACCAGAAATTGAAATTGATAACGAAGAACTGGAAGGTGTTAACGAATTCGAATACTTAGGATCAATCATCAACAGCTCGGGTGACTGTGCAGTAGAAATTAAAGGAAGACTTGCAATTGCCTCACACAAACTAATACAGATGAAACACCTATGGCAGGCACAAGCGAAGAAACTAAGTTACAACTGATCAGAGCATGTATTTTCCCAGTAGCAACATACGGCTGCGAGACATGGACAATAAAACAGTTGCAAAAAAGATTCATTCGAAATGAAATGCTACAGAAGGATGTTGAGAATACATTGGAAAGAAAGAAAAAAAGACAAACAGAGAAGTACTGCACTCACTAAATGTAGAGGAAAATTGGCTCATAAATACAATCGCAATAAGGAAGCTGAAATTCTTCAGTCATATAAAAAGACATAATAGTCTGGAAAAATTGGTAATGGAAGCACAGTCCCTGGAAAAAGGGGAAGGGGACGACCTAGACGATGGTGGATCCAGGGCATCACAGAGAGTCTGAACATGTCTTTGGAAGATGCAGGTCGACTAGCCCAAAATCATGATGCGTTCATAGCAGCTGTAAAGGAGACAACGTTCTGGAGAGAATACCTCACATGATGAAGAATTTGGAAAAAAAATCATTGATGCAGAATGAAAACAACGATATTGCTGCTGAAGATCTGTGCTGTCAGCTTATAGCGATAGCTCGAAGACTTCCAAGGTCTATGCCGCCACAAGGAATACTACAAGAAAAACTTCTGTATAATGTACAAAGTGTTTTTGTTGCTCGAAGGATCCTCCCCACACTTCCAGTGTCAGTGGCAAGTGGTGAACGCAGTTTCTCAAAGCTCGAACTTATAAAAACTTATATACGCCCAACAATGTTGCAAAAGAAACTAGTTGGCTTGGCAACTATATCAACTGAGCATGCCCAAGCATCAGAACTTGACCTGAAGGAAATTGTAACAAAATTTGCAAAGGAAAAGGCACGCAAAGTGAGATTTTGATGTGCCTGAAATTGAAACTTTTAAGAGACTTAAATTTTAACATCACAATTCACAAGATTGTTCAAAATGATTTGTATGCTAAAATATTTTCTTCTGTATTTTAGAAAGATAATTAAAGATTGTTGTATTACTTATTCTTGCAATTTAAAATAAATTTAGCAGTTTCACGTTTTGGGCTTTTCATTTTTTCTTCAAGACATCTGTTTTTTATAACTGAAGGCGATTTTTTTTTTTTGGTGGGGGGGGGGGGGGGGGGGGGGGGGGGGGTGTGTGCAAATAGTTAGCCTTGCCCAAGGCGCAGAATATCCTGGCTCCGGCACTGCATGTGCAGTCACAGTACAGTGTCTCATGACACTCCCAGCACGTCACAGTACTGTAAACCGTCAAAGTACAGTAACTAATGTCTCCTGTGCAGTCATAGTATAGTGATTCACAGTTCAGTAAGTTACAGTGTCTTATCTCTATCTGTACACAATCACAGTACAATCACTTATCATTCTCTGAACACATCCCCAATATAATAACTCGTAATTCACATAATATTAGCTTATTACACTCTGTGTACACTCACATTACAGTAGCCCCTCATCATCTATGTACGCAGTCACAGTACAATAACTCATCAATTTCTCTGTACACAGTCACAGTACAATAACTCATCACTCGCATTGCATTAGCACTGTCGCCGTGTGCGGTGCACAGGCAATTTTGTTTAAAAAAAATAATAGGACAAATAAGAAAATAGATTATATAGACTGACAAGTATCTATATTTTTTAGAGGCTACGTTAACTAAAAGTAGAACATACGAGGTTGGGACCGTGCAGTTTATTGAAATGGCAGTCTGTCAAAAGAAATTAATGATTAGGTCGAACTTTGGACTGTACCAAATTACATCAGCAGTGATTCTAGAAATAGATAGGTAAATCCCCTAAAGTCAACAATGGTTCTCACAAGGTAGTAAATGTAATAGAGAAACTCCTTCAATAAGTTAGAAGTTACTAATGAAAATAGACTGTAAACCCTGTAGCGAAATGGTTTCTTTTGAGGGAGAAAGTGTAAGACAGACTTGATGGAAGACTAAGAAAAATTAATATCTTGAGGAGAGGAAATTCTTCCTTACTTCAGAGTTGAATGCACTGTCTCTCCTCGGGAATTAGTCCACTAGAAAACTTTCTAAGAGAATTCTGGTGAAACTAAGCAGGATATTCCCTAGGCGATAAATTCTTTGTCTGAAATCCTACAAAGGACGATGTATAGTACATATAGTTGGATAAGAGATTTGGTGCCCAGCCACACAAAAAAATATCCCGACCCAATAGTGTTTATTAATTATGGCTCTGCCCCCAGGGTGTAGATTTATGTTACTAAAACTATACAACCCAATTAAATATTACAAGAAAAATAACAACAGACTCTGTTATGTAAAGTTTACAAAAAATGGAGATAGATTCTCACATTATATTCAAATGTACAACTATAAGATATGTTCCCTAAATCTATGAATGGTTCTGAACCATGTCAGAATGAATTTGTCATCCTAGGACAATGGGGATATTCTGTAGTGGTTCTGCTGGCATGTTAAACTACTCATCTCAGATGCTGCTGAATTTATGATGTCTTGTTGCCAGGGGGTTCAATCTGTCCCAGCACTCCAGGTCCAGCAAGTTCTTTTTAGGGTTTCAGAGGATGGCTGATTGCTTCCTCTGTCTTGACACAGGGCTCATCACCAACTGGGATGGAGTATGTCTGCCCTCGAGAACACTGCATATGCTTTGATCTCCTGGTATGACAACCTGGTAGGACTGGATTGACAAACAATTGAAGCTTCATTAGTAGTCATGCCAGAGAAGTCATTTCCCATATCTGCTGGACGCTAATCGTCCATCAGAAATATAACGAACATTCATAGTTAACATCAATAACAAAGTGCTATCTATTATCTATGAAATACTATAGCATAACTGACATTATAAGCATACAGGTGGATCTCAACCTATATCTGGCTTCCAGCTTGTCTACCGCAGTGATTTTCAACATGTGGGCTGTTAGCTTCACCAGCTGTGAAGTTTGGGGCTGTGGTCATCAAAAGTTTGAGAACCACTGGTCTACCTTGTGCCCCTAGAGCAATAAAAATCAATTTGGGGGTCAGTGGTACAAATGGTTTGAGAACCACTGAGTTATAGTCTTCCATGCTGCCGTAAGCCCAATGGGCTGATCACCCGTTGGCTTGTCACACCGATTACGGAAACAACGGCAGATGGATCTATTTGTTGTTGCCCTAAAGACGCCGCTAGGCGTGATGGGAAACTACAACAGAGAAAATCAATCTGCTGTTGCCCTTAAGACGCCACAAGGCGTGATGGCCTCTGACTGCTTGGTCGGTCTTTGGCTAAGGACGGAAGAAAAAGAAGATGCCGTAAAATCTGTTGGGGTGTCCTTGCTGCCAAGGTCTGAGAACCAATGATTTACATTCTTGCTTACTCGAGCAGTAAATCATTTGGAGGGTAGTCATGGTCTCAAGGCTTGAGTACTGCTGACTTACATTTTGTCAGTCAAGTGTTAAATTCATTAAATAGCTAAATAATTGTAAACATTCTTAAAGTTCTGGTTCCTGTAGAAAATCTCATTCATATAACTGATAACAGCATAGTTCTTCAATCATCAAACATGGTATGTGCATAGAATTGCATTAAATACATGTAAAGAACATTCCATGATGAAAAACACATTAATGTCCCTTATGTGACAAAGTGAGAAGAAGTGATTGAGAACACTGTTATCAAGTTTGTAGTCTTGACAGAGAACACAGAAGCCTTATAAAAAATTGAAAATAGAAGGACCACTAATACACTTCTGTTCTGCTTGGGTCAATATGCAATTAGGTCTATGAACTCAGCAAACTCATACTAGGGGCGTTCAGAAAGTAATGCACCACATCGTTTTTCTTAGCTAATAATGAAGATAGAAGCATGAAATTTTGCACACTTCAAATATGGCATGTGTCAATTGTGTGCACTAAATTGCACCGCACCCGGCCAAATAATACGGCTGCCCTAAACCGTTGAAATGGAGCGTGTTAGCAACTTGCGTTATAAGCAGCGAATTGTCATAGAATTTCTCGTTGCAGAGAAGGAAACTGTTGTGAACATTCACAAGCGTCTATGTGATGTGTATGGAAGTTTTGCAGTCGACAGGAGTACAGTCAGTCGCTGGGTTCAGAGAATCAAAGAATCAGGAAGTGGAGATACGGTGCTGCTTGATCGGCCGCGCTGTGGACGTCCTGCCACAGCCACCAACGCAGAAATGTTGAAATGCGCTGAGGGCATTATTCTTACTGATAGGCGGAATCACTACTCAACAATTGGCCTTACAGCTGTCAGTCAGCATTGGTAGTGCAAATGCAGTTATAAAAACTCTCGGATTTTCTAAGGTTTGCGCAAGATGGGTTCCTCGAAGTCTCACAAATGACCACCGATTGCAAAGGAAAGCAATTTCTTCTGAATTGTTGGAGCGTTTCAATGCTGATGGAGAGAACTTTTTGGCTAAGATCGTTACAGGTGACGAAACCTGGGCACATCATTTTGAACCTGAGACAAAAAGACAGTCAATGGAGTGGCATCATCCGCAATCACCACGAAGAAAGAAATTCAAGATAATTCCTTCAGCTGGAAAGGTCATGATCACTGTCTTTTGGGACATTGAAAATGTGATTTTTGTGGACGTTATGCCAAGAGGAGAGACAATCAATTCTCAAGCTTACATTAAGACATTGAAAAAAAACTCAATCAACGTTTTCGCAGAGTTCGGCCGCACAAGAATCCAACAGACCTGTTTCTCCTTCACGACAATGCGCGCCCTCACAAAAGTCTGGCAACACGGGAAGCAATCACCAAATTGGGTTGGACTGTACTACCCCATCCACCCTATAGTCCCGATTTGGCACCCTCTGATTTTCATCTATTTGGTCCACTTAAAGATGCACTCCGTGGGACAAGGTTTGAAGATGATGAAGGAGTGATTCATGCAGCGAAGAAATGGCTACATGATCAAGACAAAATCTGGTACGAGCTAGGAATACATGCACTTGTTTCGCGCTGGCATAAAGCCGTACAAGTTGATGGGGATTATGTTGAATAATACCGATGTTTACAGGACATATGCATGTATATTGTGTATAAATTTCATGCTTTTTTAATAAACAGCTCCTGAGAAAAACGATGTGGTGCATTACTTTCTGAACGCCCCTCGTACATTAGTTTGAGTGATCTGTAAATATGCAAATAACCATTATTGTCACTGAAAATAGAAATGCATTTAAAACTTTGCTTAACAACAAGTACTGCATTAATACGCTGCTGATAAACGTATGGTTATTATTCATGTATTCAAATAAACAATATTAGATCACTTACTGCGCTCAACTAACCACTGCTGTTTAAATCTGTAATTGCCTTGACAGGGCCATCTTGTCCTGGCTCGTCTGCCGGCTAGTGAGCGTTTCAAAAAGATCGGTCGACGATTGACTTCAAATATCTCCATATTCCTTGCACTTATAAACATGATTTTTTGCATGTGG
This sequence comes from Oreohelix idahoensis, assembly GCA_024509875.1. Classification (NCBI taxonomy): domain Eukaryota; kingdom Metazoa; phylum Mollusca; class Gastropoda; order Stylommatophora; family Oreohelicidae; genus Oreohelix; species Oreohelix idahoensis. The sequence goes on along the minus strand of JAMPIV010000015.1, from coordinate 4,712 downwards.
TCTTATATTTTCAATGTCCCAAAGTTTTTATAAAATTCAATGTTGCAGGTAGTGTTCTTTTCTTGCAACGGCTAATTCCTTTGATCTTTTTTAACCAAGTAATTATTTTGTCCTGGAAGAAAATAATTTACCGTAAATGACGGAAGTTGCATATTTTCGGCATAGGCGTCTTTACAATTCGTATGTTAGAGGGGTTTGTTAACTGATTACTACGTGAGGTCCTTTTTATTTCTTCGAAATATTTGAGAGAAAAATAACGCCTATTCGTTGTAAATGTTACTTTTTTATACTAAAAAGTGAATGGATGCATGAAGAGGTGAAAGTACTGTGTATGTCAAAAATAGTAGTGAAATCGCGGAGATAAAAAGGAAATGAATTGGTTTACATATACACATAGATGGAGGAGAAAACATATAAAACATATAAGGTATTTACACACTTATTCTGATTCAGACGAGTCTAACATATTGATGACTATTCTCGGCTGAACGAACGACAGTCCATCTTTTTTCCAATAGTCATTTTCCTCTTTTAAGACATCCTTCCTTCGATCCTTAACCACCGACCGTCAAAGCAGTCAGTGGCCATCACGCCTAGTGGCGTCTTGTAGGGCAACAACAAATTGATTCCACTTTGCTCGGTTGGTGGCCATCTTTCGTACAGTGCCCCAACTCTGGTTCATTCTTTGCATCTCCGCCTCCACAGTCCTCCGCCAGGTTGTTTTTTAAGACATGGTCTTCACATTTACACCAATAAGCTTTGTCTATCTGCGAGAGGGCGGCATATGTTAGTTCTTTCATATTGCATAGTTTGAAAGTTTTAATTTTCAGCTGCCACCTGTCCTTTATCTTTTGCCCAAACGAGTTCAATTGGGTTTAAATGTGAATGATAAGGTGGCAGTCTCAAACACATATGACCATGCTGTTGAATCAACTTGTCTATATGGAATATCTTGGTCTTTTGTGATTTCTTAACAAGGGACAGTACTTCAGGTTTCAGAAACCCCTCGTTAAATGGAATGTCTTCTTTTCTGAGCCAAATCTGTATAGCATCTTTTTTACTCGAAGATGTCGGGATTTTGTCTTCTTCTGCCACAGCGTTGTGGTATGATGCGTTGTCCATTATCAGACAGGATGGTCTATCTAGGGACAGAAGAAGAGTATTTTCAATTCACTCTCTAAATATGTTACCGCTCATCTCGGTATGATAGTCCCGGTTGTCCGTATAATTGGAAGTGAAAATAAGTTCAGCATTTTTCACTAGCCCATAATGTCTGCTGTCTGCATGTGGCATTATCAGACGTTGTCCATTTCCACTGGGTACACATCTTTTCATCGTTCCATCTGATAACTTACTTACTTACTTAGTCGTTCCCCTTCTACCGTGAGGTGTACCATCTGATAACTGCCATTCCTTTTCACTTGTGTGGTGAGCATTGATCCAAGTTTCATCCACATACACAATATCATAATCTTGATTACGCATTTCCCGTAATTATTTACTTCTCATAGATACTAAGTGCGGCTTCTCGCAGATGACGTTTCTTCCACTAGCGTACTTCCTAAACGTAAAGCCAATGCTTCTAACAGTTTTCCATAATGTTGATTTCGACACATCAATGTCATTGTGTGTTCTCAACCGAATTTTCAGTTTTCTTAGTGTCACAGTTTCTTTGGAATTGAACATTCTACAAATCTCTCTTCTAATCACATCCCTATCAAAACTATCTACTACTTCCTTTCTTCCTTGCGTCCTGGTATTGATTGATCTGAAAATTCCATTAGCTTTGAGTAATTGATGAAATGAGCGTTTACTTAAACCCAAAGCGTGAATAGTTCTCTTTTCAGGATTTGAGAGACTCCGATACAGTTTACCACGCTTAGCTTCTCTGCAGAAATATTTATACATTTTCACTGCCATTGTATGCAGTGTAAGGATCTTGACTTTCATACCCATTGTATTACAGACCTAGAATACCGCAAGATACGCCTATGCACTGAAATACACAATCAGTAGAACGCACCGGAAGGATCAATGTAATGTTCAAAACAGTGCGTTAGTGAGCTGAAAATCACGTGAAATACGTTCAAGATGTTAAATCGAAATAGCTCACAAATATGAAGGGGTAAGCCCTCTCAAAACACGGTTGAACTAGGAGGTGGTCGATTTTGTATACTTTAAATAAAGAAAATTTAAAACCATAAGTTTGTTAACGAGGAAAAAAATTTCCCCCTCGGGACATAGCGATCATTAGGTCATATGCAAAGTTGCAACAATTACGATCAAGTGGTTGCAGAGATATTGAATATTAAACAGCGACAAACATTGTGAAACGCACTATAATTGTATAGCACCAGACGGAGAGCAACTGCTGAAGGGAGCAGACGGAGGGTCTGGTAGAAGATAGAACAACCTTTTAGACCACAAGAACTGCCAAAGATGTTAGACTTAGGAACAGAAGAATACACAGATCTCTCCCATTATTGCAACTCTTTTAGCATCCAGCTCATTGTTAACGACGCCCAGCACCTGACCCACTACATTCTCTGTGCACGATTTCATTAGAAAGGAGAGGTAATTCATGTTTATACGTTATTGAACCTGAACAAGAAATTAATCTTAAGAGAAACGTCTTCTACAAAATAGTCCACAATAAGTTCGCAAACACCAAAAAGTACAACCTTCACGTCAGACTAAGGATAACAATTACACATCAGGTTAGAAGGAGAAGGAAAACTACTGTAAATGTATTTTACTGAGCCCTACAACAGTAGGAACGAAACTCATTGTAACTAGTAAATTGAAGCAGCCATCGATTAGAGGCGAAGACATGACAGTTCTTTCATTTTTGAGAAGCTATTGAATTATGTGGATATGAAACGTTTTTGTAAATCAGACGACACTGTCAGAGCTTTGTGAAAAGAACTTTTATCATCAATAAACAGGCCTTAAAACGTTTTCCTGGATTTATTTCAACACAGTTCTTGTATATTTTGTGGTGACTTTTAATGCTACATGCTTTCTATGCTTCAATTGTTATCAGTCGAAATAGTAGATGTGCCTGTGATTGTTGAGGTTCTCATCCTGGTGATTTGTGATGTTAAACAGTCGTGCTTATGAACATTTATCTGATAAAAAGGCTTTTGTTACCTGCCAATAAAGAAAAGATACAAGACCACAAAAACTAACTCAGTAGAACCAGCTGGAGAATTAGAGACCAGAACCTTAACAAAGAAAAGACATAAGTACCAAAAGAATAAAATTGTCTATCAAAGAATAAATTCTTCTCCAACATCAAGTGCCAAGAAACTCCAAGCTACACCAACAAGTAGCAGCATTCTCATCCGGAAGAACGAACCTGCTGGGTTGTCGCATAACACACAACGCTAGAGATTTCCACTATACGGATCAAAACACGTGCCTCGCCATTAAATGACAATTCAATACAAACGCTAGAAACAAACATTACAAACAGTTCGAATCACTTTGAACATCAAACAATTGCCAAATCAACAACAGACAAATTCAACACGTTTATTTACCAACAAACAAGGGGCACTGCTACAGCACATTACACATTTACATTACAGTTGCTCACCATTAACTCGGAATAAAGTAACATAACTATGACACGTGACTGTCTCTGTACGCAATCCAGTACAGTGAACCATTACTCTCTACCAGGTTGTGGAGTCGGGCAAAAAAGTTTCAGACTCCGGAAATTTTAAAACTCCGACTACAGTTTTTTAAACTAGTGATAAGACATACAATTATGCACTTATGTGGAGTTATATGTATAAGTATGGTTTGTGTGTGAATAAATGACTACGTGGCTTTTGTAGAGTACATTTTAAACTATTCGTTCATTCATACAGTAATACAAAATAACAAACCATCCACACCTGCACACACATAACTGCTTTGCCAAACACCATGAGGCTAAATAGTTTCGTTTTAACAATGACGGGAAAATTGACAGTGTACGAGGGACGGTCAAAAAGTAATGCCTTGTAATTTTTAATTTCATTCAGTAGGCAAGAAAACAGATAAAATTCACATTGAAATGTAGCCCCAAGTCTGAACTTCAAAAATTTATTTCTCAATGTAGTCTCCGTTATTTGTTACAGTTTTTGTCCATCTTCTCACAAGGGCATGTATCCCCGCACGGTAAAAATTTGTGTCCTTTTTCCTAAACCACTGGCGTACGTCGCGTTTAAGGGTCTCGGTGTCCTCAAAGTGATGTCCGCGAAGATCTTCTTTAAGTGGTCCAAACAGATGGAAGTCAGAAGGTGCAAGATCGGGACTGTAAGGGGGATGTGGTAATAATGTCCAGCCAAATTCTGCAATCGCATCAATGGTGCATTTAGCGGTGTGTGGCGTGGCATTATCGTGCAACAGTAGTGCAGTTCTCTGATTTTTTAATGGGTAAAGTCTCCGAAGACGACCTCTAAGCTTCTTCAAAGTTTCAATGTAACGGTCTGCATTCACCGTGTTTCCCTGTTCCAAGAAGTCGAGAAGAATCACACCCTTCTCATCCCAAAACACGGAGGCCATAACTTTCCCTACAGATCGTGAACTTTTGAACTTCTTTCTTGTCGGCGATGTTGTGTGATGCCATTCCATTGACTGCCTCTTGGATTCTACTTCAGCTTCGTCACAACGATGTACCCAACGTCGGACAGTGCTAACATCCACTGCTGAATCTCCATAAA